>LPNX011140153.1:2281-12749 GCA_001517045.1 Pseudotsuga menziesii
ACACGCTTTAAGCCCAACCCTGTTGAAATCGCACGACAGAGTTTCCCTTTCGAGCAGTTTCTCAGAATTCAAATTTGATCATAAATTTGGATGCCAATTTGATCAACAAGCGTGCATGCAAACTTTTGAGACATTCCAAAATATTGTCACTCCCTTTGAGCCCAACCTTAGCAAAACCGCACAACGAAGTTTCACGTTTGACTAATTTCTCAAAATTAAAATTTAATCATAGATTTAAATCCGCATTTGGAAAATAAGAGTGCATGCCAACTTTCACGATGTTGAGTTTTTGCCATCTTTAAGCCAAACCCTAACAAAACTGCATGATGCAGTCTCAGCTTTGATCAAATTCCTAGAATTTAAACCTGATCATATGTTTGGATGCATATTGGATAGACAAGCATGCACGCCAACTTTCGCGACGTTTCAAGCTATTTTGACCCCCTTTAAGCCCAACCCTGTTGAAACTGCACGACGGAGTTTCCCTTTCGAGCAGTTTCTTAGAATTTAAATTTGATCATAAATTTGGATGCCAATTTGATCAACAAGTGTGCATGCAAACTTTTGAGACATTCCAAAATTTTGTCACCCTGTTTAAGCCCAATCTTAGCAAAACCGCACAACGAAGTTTCACGTTTGACTAATTTCTCAAAATTAAAATTTAATCATAGATTTAAATCCACATTTGGAAAATAAGAGTGCATGCCAACTTTCACGATGTTGAGAGCTATTTTCGCCATCTTTAAGCCAAACACTAACAAAACTGCATGATGCAGTCTCAGCTTTGACCAGATTCTTAGAATTTAAACCTGATCATATGTTTGGATGCATATTGGAGAGACAAGCATGCACGCCAACTTTCGCGATGTTTCAAGCTATTTTGACCCCCTTTAAGACCAACCATGTTGAAACCGCACGACGGAGTTTCCCTTTCGAGCAGTTTCTTAGAATTTAAATTTGATCATAAATTTGGATACCAATTTGATCAACAAGCGTGCATGCAAACTTTCGAGACATTCCAAAATATTGCCACCTCCTTTGAGCCCAACCTTAGCAAAAAGGCACAACGAAGTTTCACGTTTGACTAATTTCTCAAAATTAAAATTTAATCATAGATTTAAATCCACATTTGGAAAATAAGAGTGCATGCCAACTTTCACGATGTTGAGAGCTATTTTCGCCATCTTTAAGCCAAACCCTAACAAAACTGCATGATGCAGTCTCAGCTTTGACCAGATTCTTAGAATTTAAACCTGATCATATGTTTGGATGCATATTGGATAGACAAGCATGCATGCCCACTTTCATGACGTTTCAAGCTATTTTGACCCCCTTTAAGACCAACCATGTTGAAACCGCACGACGGAGTTTCCCTTTCGAGCAGTTTCTTAGAATTTAAATTTGATCATAAATTTGGATACCAATTTGATCAACAAGCGTGCATGCAAACTTTCGAGACATTCCAAAATATTGCCACCTCCTTTGAGCCCAACCTTAGCAAAAAGGCACAACGAAGTTTCACGTTTGACTAATTTCTCAAAATTAAAATTTAATCATAGATTTAAATCCACATTTGGAAAATAAGAGTGCATGCCAACTTTCACGATGTTGAGAGCTATTTTCGCCATCTTTAAGCCAAACCCTAACAAAACTGCATGATGCAGTCTCAGCTTTGACCAGATTCTTAGAATTTAAACCTGATCATATGTTTGGATGCATATTCGAGAGACAAGCATGCACGCCAACTTTCGCGACGTTTCAAGCTATTTTGACCCCCTTTAAGCCCAACGTTGTTGAAATTGCACGACGGAGTTTCCCTTTCGAGCAGTTTCTTAGAATTTAAATTTGATCATAAATTTTGATGCCAATTTGATCAACAAGTGTGCATGCAAACTTTTGAGATATTCCAAAATATTGTCACCCCCTTTAAGCCCAACCTTAGCAAAACCGCACAACGAATTTTCACGTTTGACTAATTTCTCAAAATTAAAATTTAATCATAGATTTAAATCCGCATTTGGAAAATAAGATTGCGTGCCAACTTTCACGATGTTGAGAGCTATTTTCGCCATCTTTAAGCCAAACCCTAACAAAACTGCATGATGCAGTCTCTGCTTTGACCAGATTCTTAGAATTTAAACCTGATCATATGTTTGGATGCATATTGGATAGACAAGCATGCACGCTAACTTTCGCAAAGTTTCAGGCTATTTTGACCCCCGTTAAGCCCAACCCTGTTGAAACCGCACGACGGAGTTTCCCTTTCGAGCAGTTTCTTAGAATTTAAATTTGATCATAAATTTGGATGCCAATTTTATCAACAAGCATGCATGCAAACTTTTGAGACATTCCAAAATATTGTCACCCCCTTTAAGCCCAACCTTAGCAAAACCGCACAACGAAGATTCAGGTTTGACTAATTTCTCAAAATTAAAATTTAATCATAGATTTAAATCCGCATTTGGAAAATAAGAGTGCATGCCCACTTTCACGATGTTGGGAGCTATTTTCACCATCTTTAAGCCAAACCCTAACAAAACTGCATGATGCAGTCTCAACTTTCACCGAAATCTTAGAATAACCTGATCATATGTTTGGATGCATATTGGATAGACAAGCATGCACGCCAACTTTCGCGACGTTTCAAGCTATTTTGAGCCCCTTTAAGCCCAACCCTGTTGAAACCGCACGACGGCATTTCCCTTTCGAGCAGTTTCTTAGAATTTAAATTTGATCATAAATTTGGATGCCAATTTGATCAACAAGCGTGCATGCAAACTTTTGAGACATTCCGCAATATTTTCACCCCCTTTAAGCCCAACCTTAGCAAAACCGCACAACGAAGTTTCATATTTGTCTAATTTCTCAAAATTAAAATTTAATCATAGATTTAAATCCGCATTTGGAAAATAAAAGTGCATGCCAACTTTCACGATGTTGAGAGCTATTTTCGCCATCTTTAAGCCAAACCCTAACAAAACTGCATGATGCAGTCTCAGCTTTGACCAAATTCTTAGAATTTAAACCTGATCATATGTTTGGATGCATATTGGATAGACAAGCATGCATGCCAACTTTCGCGATGTTTCGAGCTATTTTGACCCCCTTTAAGCCCAACCCTGTTGAAACCGCACGACGGAGTTTCCCTTTCGAGCAGTTTCTCAGAATTTAAATTTGATCATAAATTTGGATGCCAATTTGATCAACAAGTGTGCATGCAAACTTTTGAGACATTCCAAAATATTTTCACCCCCTTTAAGCCCAACCTTGGGAAAACCCCACAACGAAGTTTCACGTTTGACTAATTTCTCAAAATTAAAATTTAATCATAGATTTAAATCCTCATTTGGAAAATAAGAGTGCATGCCAAATTTCCCGATGTTGAGAGCTATTTTCGCCATCTTTAAGCCAAACCCTAACAAAACTGCATGATGAAGTCTAAGCTTTGAACAGATTCTTAGAATTCAAACCTGATCATATTTTGGATGCATATTGGATAGACAAGCATGCACGCCAACTTTCGCGACGTTTCAAGCTATTTTGACCCCATTTAAGCCCAACCCTGTTGAAACTGCACGACAGAGTTCCCCTTTCGAGCAGTTTCTCAGAATTTTAATTTGATCATAAATTTGGATGCCAATTTTATCAACAAGCACGCATGCAAACTTTTGAGACATTCCAAAATACTTTCACCCCCTTTAAGCCCAACCTTAGCAAAACTGCACAACGAAGTTTCACGTTTGACTAATTTCTCAAAATTAAAATTTAATAATAGATTTAAATTCGCATTTGGAAAATAAGAGTGCATGCCAACTTTCACGATGTTGAGAGCTATTTTCGCCATCTTTAAGTCAAACCCTAACAAAACTGCATGATGCAGTATCAACTTTGACCAGATTCTTAGAATTTAAACCTCATCATATGTTTGGATGCATATTGGATAGACAAGCATGCATGCCAACTTTCTCGACGTTTCAAGCTATTTTGACCCCCTTTAAGCCCAACCCTGTTGAAACTGCACGACGGAGTTTCGCTTCATAGCAGTTTCTTAGAATTTAAATTTGATCATAAATTTGGATGCCAATTTGATCAACAAGCGTGCATGCAAAATTTTGAGACATTCCAAAATATTTTCACCCCCTTTAAGCCCAACCTTAGCAAAACCGCACAATGAAGTTTCACGTTTGACTAATTTCTCAAAATTAAAATTTAATCATAGATTTAAATTCGCATTTGGAAAATAAGAGTGCATGCCAACTTTCACGATGTTGAGAGCTATTTTCGCCATCTTTAAGCCAAACCCTAGCAAAACTGCATGATGCAATCTCTGCTTTGACCAAATTCTTAGAATTTAAACCTAATCATATGTTTGGATGCATATTGGATAGACAAGCATGCACGCCAACTTTCACGACGTTTCAAGCTATTTTGACCCCCTTTAAGGCCAACTCTATTGAAACCGCACGACGGAGTTTCACTTTCGAGTAGTTTCTTAGAATTTAAATTTGATCATAAATTTGGATGCCAATTTGATCAACAAGCGTGCATGCAAACTTTTGAGACATTCCAAAATATTTTCACCCCCTTTAAGCCCAACCTTAGCAAAACCGCACAACGAAGTTTCACGTTTGACTAATTTCTCAAAATTAAAATTTAATCATAGATTTAAATTCGCATTTGGAAAATAAGAGTACATGCCAACTTTCACGATGTTGAGAGCTATTTTCGCCATCTTTAAGCCAAACCCTAGCAAAAATGCATGATGCAGTCTCGGCTTTGACCAGATTCTTAGAATTTAAACCTGATCACATGTTCGGATGCATACTGGATAGACAAGCATGCAGGCCAACTTTGACAACGTTTCAAGCTATTTTGACCCCCTTTAAGCCCAACCCTGTTGAAACCGCACAACGGAGTTTCCCTTTCGAGCAGTTTCTTAGAATTTAAATTTGGTCATAAATTTGGATGCCAATTTGACCAACAAGCATGCATGCAAACTTTTGAGACATTCCAAAATATTTTCACCCCCTTTAAGCCCAACCTTAGCAAAACCTCACAACGAAGTTTCACGTTTGACTAATTTCTCAAAATTAAAATTTAATCATAGATTTAAATCCGCATTTGGAAAATAAGAATGCATGCCAACTTTCACGATGTTGAGAGCTATTTTCGCCATCTTTAAGCCAAAACCTAGCAAAACTGCATGATACAATCTCAGCTTTGACCAAATTCTTAGAATTTAAACCTGATCATATCTTTGGATGCATATTGGATAGACAAGCATGCACGCCAACTTTCGCGATGTTTCAAGCTATTTTAACCCCCTTTAAGCCCAACCCTGTTGAAACCGCACGACGGAGTTTCCCTTTCGAGCAGTTTCTGAGAATTTAAATTTGATCATAAATTTGGATGCAAATTTGATCAACAAGAGTGCATCGAAACTTTTAAGACATTCCAAAATATTTTCACCCCCTTTAATCCCAACCTTAGCAAAACTGCACAACAAAGTTTCACTTTTGACAAATTTCACAAAATTAAAATTTAATCATAGATTTAAATCCCCATTTGGAAAATAAGAGTGCATGCCAACTTTCATGATGTTGAGAGATATTTTCTCCATCTTTAAGCCAAACCCTAACAAAACTGCATGATGGAGTCTCAGCTTTGACTAGATTCTTCGAATCTAAATCTGATCATATGTTTGGATCAATATGGGATAGACAAGCATGCATGCGAACTTTCGCGACGTTTCAAGCTATTTTGACCCCCTTTAAGCCCAACCCTGTTGAAATCGCACGACGGAGTTTCCCTTTCGAGCATTTTCTTAGAATTTAAATTTGATCATAAATTTGGATGCCAATTTGATCAAAAAAGCGTGCATGCAAACTTTTGAAACATTCCAGAATATTTTCACCCCCTTTAAGCCCAACCTTAGCAAAACCGCACAACGAAGTTTCACGTTTGACTAATTTCTCAAAATTAAAATTTAATCATAGATTTAAATCCGCATTTGGAAAATAAGAGTGCGTGCCAACTTTCACCATGTTGAGAGCTATTTTCACCATCTTTAAGCCAAACCCTAACAAAACTGCATGATGCAGTCTCAGCTTTGATTAGATTCTTTGAATCTAAACCTGATCATATGTTTGGATGCATATGGGATAGACAAGCATGCACACCAACCTTCGTGTCGTTTCAAGCTATTTTGACCCTCTTTAAGCCCAACCCTGCTGAAACCGCACGACGGAGTTTCCCTTTCAAGCAGTTTCCTAGAGTTTAAATTTGAGCATAAATTTGGATGCCAATTTGATCAACAAGCGTGCATGCAAACTTTTGAGACATTCGAAAATATTTTCACCCCCTTTAAGCCCAACCTTAGCAAAACCGCACAACGAAGTTTCACGTTTGACTAATTTCTCAAAATTAAAATCTAATCATAGATTTAAATCCGCATTTGGAAAATAAGAGTGCGTGCCAAATTTCGAGATGTTGAGATCTATTTTCGCCATCTTTAAGCCAAACCCTAACAAAACTGCATGATGCAGTCTCAGCTTTGACCAGATTCTTAGAATTTAAACCTGATCATATGGTTGGATGCATATTGGATAGACAAGCACGCATGCCAACTTTCGCGACGTTTCAAGCTATTTTGACCCCCTTTAAGCCCAACCCTGTTGAAACCGCACGACGGAGTTTCCCTTTCGAGCAGTTTCTTAGAATTTTAATTTGATCATAAATTTGGATGCGAATTTTATAAACAAGCGTGCATGCAAACTTTTGAGACATTCGAAAATATTGTCACCCCCTTTAAGCCCAACCTTAGCAAAACAGCACAACAGAGTTTCACGTTTGACTAACTTCTCAAAATTAATATTTAATCAAAGATTTAAATCCGCATTTGGAAAATAAGAGTGCATACCAATTTTCACGATGTTGAGAGCTATTTTCGCCATCTTTAAGCCAAACCCTAACAAAACTGCATGATGCAGTCTCAAGTTTGGTTAGATTCTTAGAATTTAAACCTGATCATATGTTTGGATGCATATTGGATAGACAAGCATGCACGCCAGCTTTCACAACGTTTCAAGCTATTTTGACCCCCTTTAAGCCCAACCCTGTTGAAACCGCACGACGGAGTTTCCCTTTCGAGCAGTTTCTTAGAATTTAAATTTGATCATAAATTTGGATGCCAATTTGATCAACAGGCGTGCATGCAAACTTTTGAGACATTCGAAAATATTGTCACCCCCTTTAAGCCCAACCTTAGCAAAACAGCACAACAGAGTTTCACGTTTGACTAACTTCTCAAAATTAATATTTAATCAAAGATTTAAATCCGCATTTGGAAAATAAGAGTGCATACCAATTTTCACGATGTTGAGAGCTATTTTCGCCATCTTTAAGCCAAACCCTGACAAAACTGCATGATGCAGTCTCAGCTTTGACCAGATTCTTAGAATTTAAACCTGATCATATGTTTGGATGCATATTGGATAGACAAGCATGCACGCCAACTTTCGCGATGTTTCAAGCTCTTTTCACCCCCTTTAGGACCAACCCTGTTGAAACCGCACGACAGAGTTTCCCTTTTGAGCAGTTTCTTAGAATTTAAATTTGATCATAAATTTGGATGCCAATTTGATCAACAATCGTGCATGCAACCTTTTGAGACATTCCAAAATATTTTCACCCCCTTTAATCCCAACCTTAGCAAAACCTCACAACGAAGTTTCAGGTTTGACTAATTTCTCAAAATTAATATTTAATCATAGATTTAAATCCGCATTTGGAAAATAAGTGTGCATGCCAACCTTCACGATGTTGAGAGCTATTTTCGCCATCTTTAAGCCAAACCCTAACAAAACTGCATGATGCAGTCTCAGCTTTGACCAGATTCTTAGAATTTAAACCTGATCATATGTTTGGATGCATATTGGATAGACAAGCACGCACGCCCAATTTCGCGACGTTCCAAGCTATTTTGACCCCCTTTAAGCCCAACCCTGTTGAAATCGCACGACGGAGTTTCCCTTTCGATCAGTTTCTTAGAATTTAAATTTGATCATAAATTTGGATGCCAATTTGATCAACAAGCATGCATGTAAACTTTTGAGACATTTGAAAATATTGTCACCCCCTTTAAGCCCAACCTTAGCAAAACCGCACAACGAAGTTTCACGTTTGACTAACTTCTCAAAATTAATATTTAATCATAGATTTAAATCCGCATTTGGAAAATAAGAGTGCATGCCAACTTTCACGATGTTGAGAGCTATTTTTGCCAACTTTAAGCGAAACCCTAACAAAACTGCATGATGCAGTCTCAGCTTTGACCAGATTCTTAGAATTTAAACCTGATCATATGTTTGGATGCATATTGGATAGACAAGCATGCACGCCAACTTTCGTGATGTTTCAAGCTATTTTGACCCCCTTTAAGCCCAACCCTATTGAAACCGCACGACGGAATTTCCCTTTTGAGCAGTTTCTTAGAATTTAAATTTGATCATAAATTTGGATGCCAATTTGATCAACAAGCGTGCATGCAAACATTTGAGACATTACAAAATATTTTCACCCCCTTTAAGCCCAACCTTAGAAAACCCGCACAACGAAGTTACACGTTTGACTAATTTCTCAAAATTAAAATTTAATCATAGATTTAAATCCGCATTTGGAAAATAAGAGTGCATGCCAACCTTCACGATGTTGAGAGCTATTTTCCCCATCTTTAAGCCAAAACCTAACAAACTGCATGATGGAGTCTCCGCTTTGACCAGATTCTTAGAATTGAAACCTGATCATATGTTTGGATGCATATTGGATAGGCAAGCACGTGCTCCAACTCTCGCGACGTTTCAATCTATTTTGACCCCCTTTAAGCGCAGCCCTGTTGAAACCGCATGAGGGAGTTTCCCTTTTGAGCAGTTTCTTAGAATTTAAATTTGATCATAAATTTGGATGCCAATTTGATCAACAAGCGTGCATGCAAACTTTTGAGACATTCCAAAATATTGTCAGCCCCTTTAAGCCCAACTTTAGCAAAACCGCACAACGAAGTTTCACGTTTGGCTAATTTCTCAAAATTAGAATTTAATCATAGATTTAAATCCGCATTTGGAAAATAAGAGTGCATGCCAGCTTTCACGATGTTGAGAGCTATTTTCGCCATCTTTAAGCCAAACCCTAACAAAACTGCATGATGGAGTCTCAACTTAGACCAGATTCTTAGAATTTAAACCTGATCATATGTTTGGATGCATATTGGATAAACAAGCATGCACACCAACTTTCGCGTTGTTTCAAGCTATTTTGACCCCCTTTAAGCCCAACCTTGTTGAAACCGCACGACGGAGTTTCCCTTTCGAGCAGTTTCTTAGAATTTAAATTTGATCATAAATTTCGATGCCAATTTGATCAACAAGTGTGCATGCAAAATTTTGAGACATTCCAAAATATTTTCACCCCCTTTAAGCCCAATCTTAGCAAAACCGCACAACGAAGTTTCACATTTGACTAATTTCTGAAAATTAAAATTTAATCATAGATTTAAATCCGCATTTGGAAAATAAGAGTGCATGCCAACTTTCATGATGTTGAGAGCTATTTTCGCCATCTTTAAGCCAAACCCTACCAAAACTGCATGATGCAGTCTCGACTTTGACCAAATTCTTAGAATTTGAACCTGATCATATGTTCGGATGCATACTGGATAGACAAGCATGCACGCCAACTTTCACGATGTTTCAAGCTATTTTGACCCCCTTTAAGCCCAACCCTGTTGAAACCACACAACGAAGTTTCCCTTTCAAGCAGTTTCTTAGAATTTAAATGTGATCATAAATTTGGATGCCAATTTGATCAACAAGCGTGCATGCAAACTTTTGAGACATTCCAAAATATTTTCACCCCCTTTAAGCCCAACCTTAGCAAAATCGCACAACGAAGTTTCACGTTTGACTAATTTCTCAAAATTAAAATTTAATGATACATTTAAATCCGCATTTGGAAAATAAGAATGCATGCCAACTTTCACGATGTTGAGAGCTATTGTCGCCATCTTTAAGCCAAACCCTAGCAAAACTGCATGATACAATCTTAGCTTTGACCAGATTCTTAGAATTTAAACCTGATCATATGTTTGGATGCATATTGGATAGACAAGCATGCACGCCAACTTTCGCGACGTTTTAAGCTATTTTGACCCCATTTAAGCCCAACCCTGTTGAAACCGCACGATGGAGTTTCCCTTTCGAGCAGTTTCTGAGAATTTAAATTTGGTCATAAATTTTGATGCCAATTTGATCAACAAGTGTGCATGGAAACTTTTAAGACATTCCAAAATATTTTCACCCCCTTTAAGCCCAACCTTAGCAAAAACCGCACAACGAAGTTTCACGTTTGACTAATTTCTCAAAATTAAAATTTAATGATAGATTTAAATCCGCATTTGGAAAATAAGAGTGCA
>LPNX011140153.1:12813-25955 GCA_001517045.1 Pseudotsuga menziesii
TGACAACTTTCACGATGTTGAGAGCTATTTTCGCCATCTTTAAGCCAAACCCTAACAAAACTGCATGATGTAGTCTTAGCTTTGACCAGATTCTTAGAATTTAAACCTGATCATATGTTTGGATGCATATTGGATAGACAAGCGTGCACGCCAACTTTCACGACGTTTCAAGCTATTTTGACCCCCTTTAATGCCAACCCTTTTGAAACCGCACGACGGAGTTTCCCTTTCGAGCAGTTTCTTAGACTTTAAATTTGATCATAAATTTGGATGCCAATTTGATCAACAAGCGTGCATGCAAACTTTTGAGACATTCGAAAATATTTTCACCCCCTTTAAGCCCAACCTTAGCAAAACCGCACAACGAAGTTTCACGTTTGACTAATTTCTCAAAATTAAAATTTAATAATAGATTTAAATCCGCATTTGGAAAATAAGAGTGCATGCCAACTTTCACAATGTTGAGAGCTATTTTCGCCATCTTTAAGCCAAACCCTAGCAAAACTGCATGATGCAGTCTCGGCTTTGACCAGATTCTTAGAATTTAAAGCTCATCATATGTTCGGATGCATATTGGATAGACAAGCATGCACGCCAACTTTCACGACGTTTCAAGCTATTTTGACCCCCTTTAAGCCCAACCCTGTTGAAACCGCACGATGGAGTTTCCCTTTCGAGCAGTTTCTTAGAATTTAAATTTGATCAACAAGCGTGCATGCAAACTTTTGAGACATTCCAAAATATTTTCACCCCGTGTAAGCCCAACCTTAGCAAAACCGCACAACGAAGTTTCACGTTTGACTAATTTCTCAAAATTAAAATTTAATCATAGATTTAAATCTGCGTTTGGAAAATAACAGTGCATGCCAAATTTCACGATGTTGAGAGCTATTTTCGCCATCTTTAAGCCAAACCCTAGCAAAACTGCATGATGCAATCTTAGCTTTGACCAGATTCTTAGAATTTAAACCTGATCATATGTTTGGATGCATATTGGATCGACAAGCATGCACGCCAACTTTCGTGACATTTCAAGCTATTTTGACCCCTTTTAAGCCCAACCCTGTTGAAACCGCACGACGGAGATTCCCTTTCGAGTAGTTTCTCATAATTTAAATTTGATCATAAATTTGGATGGCAATTTGATCAACAATCGTGCATGCAAACTTTTGAAACATTCCAAAATATTATCACCCCCTTTAAGCCCAACCTTAGCAAAACCGCACAACAAAGTTTCACGTTTGACTAATTTCTCAAAATTAAAATTTAATCATAGATTTAAATCCGCATTTGGAAAATAAAAGTGCATGCCAACTTTCACGATGTTGAGAGCTATTTTCGCCATTTTTAAGCCAAACCCTAACAAAACTGCATGATGCAGTCTCAGCTTTGACCAGATTCTTAGAATTTAAACCTGATCATATGTTTGGATGCATATTGGATAGACAAGCATGCACGCCAACTTTCTCGACGTTTCAAACTATTTTGACTCCCTTTAAGCCCAACCCTCTTGAAACTGCACGACGTAGTTTCCCTTTCGAGCAGTTTCTTAGAATTTAAATTTGATCATAAATTTGGATGCCAATTTGATCAACAAGCGTGCATGCAAACTTTTGAGACATTCCAAAATATTTTCACCCCCTTTAAGCCCAACCTTAGCAAAACCGCACAACGAAGTTTCACGTTTGACTAATTTCTCAAAATTAAAATTTAATCATAGATTTAAATCCGCATTTGGAAAATAAGAGTGCGTGCCAACTTTCACGATGTTGAGAGCTATTTTCGCCATCTTTAAGCCAAACCATAACAAAACTGCATGATGCAGTCTCAGCTTTGACCAGATTCTTGGAATTTAAACCCGATCATATGTTTGGATGCATATTGGATAGACAAGCATGCAGGCCAACTTTCGTGACATTTCAAGCTATTTTGACCCCCTTTAAGCCCAACCCTGTTGAAACCGCACGACGGAGTTTCCCTTTCGAGCCGTTTCTTAGAATTTAGATTTGATCATAAATTTGGATGCCAATTTGATCAACAAGCGTGCATGCAAACTTTTGAGACATTCCAAAATATTTTCACCCCCGTTAAGCCCAACCTTAGCAAAACCGCACAAGGAAGTTTCACGTTTGACTAATTTCTCGAAATTAAAATTTAATCATAGATTTAAATCCGCATTTGGAATATAAGAGTGCATGCCAACTTTCACGATGTTGAGAGCTATTTTCGCCATCTTTAAGCCAAACCGTAAAAATACTGCATGATGCAGTGTCAGCTTTGACCATATTCTTAGAATTTAAACCTGATCATATGTTTGGATGCATATTGGATAGACAAGCATGCATGCCAACTTTCGTGACGTTTCAAGCTATTTTGACCCCCTTTAAGCCCAACCCTGTTCAAACCGCACGACGGAGTTTCCCTTTCGAGGAGTTTCTCGGAATTTAAATTTGATCATAAATTTGGATGCCAATTTGATCAACAAGCGTGCATGCAAACTTTTGAGACATTCCAAAATATATTCAACCCCTTTAAATCCAACCTTAGCAAAACCGCACAACGAAGTTTCACGTTTGACTAATTTCTCAAAATTAAAATTTGATCATAGATTTAAATCCGCATTTGGAAAATAAGAGTGCATGCCAACTTTCACGATGTTGAGAGCTATTTTCGCCATCTTTAAGCCAAACCCTAACAAAACTGCATGATGCAGTCTCGGCTTTGACCAGATTCTTAGAATTTAAACCTGATCATAAAGCGTGCATGCAAACTTTTGAGACATTCCAAAATATTTTCACCCCCTTTAAGCCCAACCTTAGCAAAACCACACAACGAAGTTTCACGTTTGACAAATTTCTCAAAATTAAAATTTAATCATAGATTTAAGTCCACATTTGGAAAATAAGAGTGAATGCCAACTTTCACGATGTTGAGAGCTATTTTCGCCATATTTAAGCCAAACCCTAACAAAACTGCATGATGCAGTCTCAGCTTTGACGAGATTCTTAGAATTTAAACCTGATCATATGTTTGGATGCATATTAGATAGACAATCATGCACGAAAAACTTTTGCGATGTTTCAAGCTATTTTGACCCCCTTTAAGCCCACCCCTGTTGGAACTGCATGACGGAGTTTCCCTTTCGACCAGTTTCTTAGAGTTTAAATTTGATCATAAATTTCGATGCCAATTTGATCAACGAGCGTGCATGCAAACTTTTGAGACATTCCAAAATATTTTCACCCGCTTTAAGCCCAACCTTAGCAAAACCGCACAACGAAATTTCACGTTTGACTAATTTATCAAAATTAAAATTTAATCATAGATTTAAATCCGCATTTAGAAAATAAGAGTGCATGCCAACTTTCACGATGTTGAGAGGTATTTTCTCCATCTTTAAGCCAAACCATAACAAAACTGCATGATGCAGTCTCAGCTTTGACCAGATTCTTTGAATTTAAACCCGATCATATGTTTGGATGCATATTGGATAGACAAGCATGCACGCCAACTTTCGTGACATTTCAATCTATTTTGACCCCCTTTAAGCCCAACCCTGTTGAAACTGCACGATGGAGTTTCCCTTTCGAGCAGTTTCTTAGAATTTAAATTTGATCATAAATTTGGATGCCAATTTGATCAACAAGCGTGCATGCAAACTTTTGAAACATTCCAAAATATTTTCACCCCCGTTAAGCCCAACCTTAGCAAAACCGCACAAGGAAGTTTCACGTTTGACTAATTTCTCGAAATTAAAATTTAATCATAGATTTAAATCCGTATTTGGAATATAAGAGTGCATGCCAACTTTCACGATGTTGAGAGCTATTTTCGCCATCTTTAAGCCAAACCCTAAAAAATCTGCATGATGCAGTCTCAGCTTTGACCAGATTCTTAGAATTTAAACCTGATCATATGTTTGGATGCATATTGGATAGACAAGCATGCACGCCAACTTTCGCGACATTTCAAGCTATTTTGACCCCCTTTAAGCCCAACCCTGTTCAAACCGCACGACGGAGTTTCCCTTTCGAGCAGTTTCTCAGAATTTAAATTTGATCATAAATTTGGATGCCAATTTGATCAACAAGCGTGCATGCAAACTTTTGAGACATTCCAAAATATTTTCACCCCCTTTAAACCCAACCTTAGCAAAACCGCACAACGAAGTTTCACGTTTGACTAATTTCTCAAAATTAAAATTTGATCATAGATTTAAATCCGCATTTGGAAAATAAGAGTGCATGCCAACTTTCACGATGTTGGGAGCTATTTTCGCAATCTTTAAGCCAAACCCTAACAAAACTGCATGATGCAGTCTCGGCTTTGACCAGATTCTTAGAATTTAAACCTCATCTTATGTTTGGATGCATATTGGATAGACAAGCATGCACGCCAACTTTCGCGACGTTTCAAGCTATTTTGACCCCTTTTAAGCCCAACCCTGTTGAAACCACACGACAGAGTTTCCCTTTCGAGCAGTTTCTTAGAGTTTAAATTTGATCATAAATTTGGATGCCAATTTGATCAACAATCGTGCATGCAAAATTTTGAGATATTCCAAAATATTTTCACCCCCTTTAAGCCCAACCTTAGCAAAACCGGACAACGAAGTTTCACGTTTGACTAATTTCTCAAAATTAAAATTTAATCATAGATTTAAATCCGCATTTGGAAAATAAGAGTGCATGCCAACTTTCACGATGTTGAGAGCTATTTTCACCATCTTCAAGACAAACCCTAACAAAACTGTATGATGCAGTCTCAGCTTTGACCAGATTCTTAGAATTTAAACATGATCATATGTTTGGATGCATATTGGATAGACAAGCATGCACGCCAACTTTCGCAACGTTCCAAGCTATTTTGACACCCTTTAAGCCCAACCTTGTTGAAACCGCACGACGGAGTTTCCCTTTCGAGCAGTTTCTAAGAATTTAAATTTGATCATAAATTTGGATGCCAATTTGATCAACAAGCGTGCATGCAAGCTTTTGAGACATTCCAAAATATTTTCACCCCCTTTAAGCCAAACCTTAGCAAAACCGCACAACGAAGTTTCACGATTGACTAATTTCTCAAAATTAAAATTTAATCGTAGATTTAAATCCGCATTTGGAAAATAAGAGTGCATGCTAACTTTCACATTGTTGAGAGATATTTTCGCCATCTTTAAGCCAAACCCTAACAAAACTGCATGATGCAGTCTCAACTTTGACCAGATTCTTAGAATTTAAACCTGATCATATGTTTGGATGCA
Source organism: Pseudotsuga menziesii (assembly GCA_001517045.1). Classification (NCBI taxonomy): domain Eukaryota; kingdom Viridiplantae; phylum Streptophyta; class Pinopsida; order Pinales; family Pinaceae; genus Pseudotsuga; species Pseudotsuga menziesii. Next base: position 18,074 of record LPNX011140153.1, read on the forward strand.
TATTGGATAGACAAGTATGCACGCCAACTTTCGCGACGTTTCAAGCTATTTTGACCCCCTTTAAGGCCAAACCTGTTGAAACCGCACGACGAACTTTCCCTTTCAAGCAGTTTCTCAGAACTTAAATTTGATCATAAATTTGGATGCCAATTTGATCAACAAGCGTGCATGCAAACTTTTGAGACATTCAAAAATATTTTCACCCCCTTTAAGCCCAACCTTAGCAAAACCGCACAACGAAGTTTCATGTTTGACTATTTTCTCAAAATTAAAATTTAATCATAGATTTAAATCCGCATTTGGAAAATAACAGTGCATGCCAACTTTCATGATGTTGAGAGCTATTTTCGCCATCTTTAAGCCAAACCCTAAGAAAACTGCATGATGCAGTCTCAGCTTTGGCCATATTCTTAGAATTGATCATATGTTTGGATGCATATTGGATAGACAATCATGCACACCAACTTTCACGACGTTTCAAGGTATTTTGACCCCCTTTAATCCCAACCCTGTTGAAACCGCACGACGGAGTTTCCCTTTCGAGCAGTTTCTCAGAATTTAAATTTGATCAACAAGCGTGCATGCAAACTTTTGAGACATTCAAAAATATTTTCACCCCCTTTAAGCCCAACCTTAGCAAAACCAGACAACGAAGTTTCACGTTTGACTAATTTCTCAAAATTAAAATTTAATCATAGATTTAAATCCGCATTTGGAAAATAAGAGTGCATGCCAACTTTCACGATGTTGAGAGCTATTTTCGCCATCTTTAAGCCAAACCCTAACAAAACTGCATGATGCAGTCTCAACTTTGACCAGATTCTTAGAATTTAAACCTGATCATATGTTTGGATGCATATTGGATAGACAAGCATGCACGCCAACTTTCACGACGTTTCAAGCTATTTTGAACCCCTTTAAGCCCAACCCTGTTCAAACGGCACGACGGAGTTTTCCTTTCGAGTAGTTTCTAAGAATTTAAATTTGATCATATATTTGGATGCCAATTTGATCAACAAGCGTGCATGCAAACTTTTGAGACATTCCAAAATATTTTCACCCCCTTTAAGCCCAACCATAGCAAAAACTGCACCACGAATTTTCATGTTTGACTAATTTCTCAAAATTAAAATTTAATCATAGATTTAAATCCGCATTTGGAAAATAAGACTGCATGCCAACTTTCATGATGTTGAGAGCTATTTTTACCATCTTTAAGCCAAACCCTAACAAAACTGCATGATGCAGTCTCAGCTTTGACCAGATTCTTAGAATTTAAACCTGATCATATGTTTGGATGCATATTGGATAGACAAGCACGCACGCCAACTCTCGTGACGTTTCAAGCTATTTTGACCCCCTTTAAGCCCAAACCTGTTGAAACCGCACGACGTAGTTTCCCTTTCGAGCAGTTTCTTAGAATTTAAATTTGATCATAAATTTGGATGCCAATTTGATCAACAAGCGTGCATGCAAACTTTTGAGACATTTCAAAATATTGTCACCCCCTTTAATCCCAACCTTAGCAAAACCGCACAATGAAGTTTCACGTTTGACTAATTTCTCAAAATTAAAATTTAATGATAGATTTAAATCCGCATTTGGAAAATAAGAGTGCATGCCAACTTTCACGATGTTCAGAGCTATTTTCGCCATTTTTAAGCCAAACCCTAACAAAACTGCATGATGCAGTCTCAGCTTTGACCAGATACTTAGAATTTAAACCTGATCATATGTTTGGATGCATATTGGATAGACAAGCATGCACGCCAACTTTCGCGATGTTTCAAGCTATTTTGACCCCCTTTAAGCCCAACCCTACTGAAACCGCATGACGTAGTTTCCCTTTCGAGCAGTTTCTTAGGATTTAAATTTGATCATAAATTTGGATGCCAATTTGATCAACAAGCGTGCATGGAAACTTTTGAGACATTCCAAAATATTTTCACCCCCTTTAAGCCCAACCTTAGCAAAACCGCACAACAAAGTTTCACGTTCGACTAATTTCTCAAAATTAAAATTTAATGATAGATTTAAATTCGCATCTGGAAAGTAAGAGTGCATGCCAACTTTCATGATGTTGAGAGCTATTTTCGCCATCTTTAAGCCAAACCCTTACAAAACTGCATGATGTAGTCTCATCTTTGACCAGATTCTTGGAATTTAAACCTGATCATATGTTTGGATGCATATTGGATAGACAAGCATGCACGCCAACTTTCGTGACATTTCAAGCTATTTTGAGCGTGTTTAAGCCCAATCATGTTGAAACCGCACGACGAAGTTTCCCTTTCAAGCAGTTTCTTAGAATTTAAATTTGATCATAAATTTGGATTCCAATTTGATCAACAAGCGTGCATGCAAATTTTTGAGACATTCCAAAATATTTTCACCGCCTTTAAGCGCAAACCGCACAAACGAAGTTTCACGTTCGACTAATTTCTTGAAATTAAAATTTAATCATAGATTTAAATCCGCATTTGGAAAATAAGAGTGCATGCCAACTTTCACGATGTTGAGAGCTATTTTCGCCATCTTTAAGCCAAACCCTAACAAAACTGCATGATGCAGTCTCAGCTTTGAAAAAATTCTTAGAATTTAAACATGATCATATGTTTGGATGCACATTGGATAGACAAGCATGCACGCCAACTTTCGTGACGTTTCAAGCTATTTTGACACCCTTTAAGCCCAACCCTGTTGAAACCACACGACGGAGTTTCCCTTTCGAGCAATTTCTTAGAATTTAAATTTGATCATAAATTTGGATGCCAATTTGATCTACAAGTGTGCATGCAAACTTTTCAGACATTCCAAAATATTTTCACCCCGTTTAAGCCCAACCTTAGCAAAACCGCACAACGAAGTTTCACGTTTGACTAATTTCTCAAAATTAAAATTTAATCATAAGAGTGCATGCCAACTTTCACGATGTTGAGAGCTATTTTCGCCATCTTTACGCCAAACCCTAACAAAAATGCATGATGCAGTCTCAGCTTTGACCAGATTCTTAGAATTTAAACCTGATCATATGTTTGGATGCATATTGGATAGACAAGCATGCACGCCAACTTTCACGAAGTTTCAAGCTATTTTGAACCCCTTTAAGCCGAACCCTTTTGAAACCGCACGACGGAGTTTCTCTTTCGAGCAGTTTCTTAGAATTTAATATTGATCATAAATTTGGATGCCAATTTTATCAACAAGCGTGCATGCAAACTTTTGAGACATTCCAAAATATTTTCACTCCGTTTAAGCCCAACCTTAGCAAAACCGCACAACGAAGTTTCACGTTTGACTAATTTCTCAAAATTCAAATTTAATCATAGATTTAAATCCGCATTTGGAAAATAAGAATGCATGCCAACTTTCACGATGTTGAGAGCTATTTTCGCCATCTTTACGCCAAACCCCAACAAAACTGCATGATGCAGTCTCAGCTTTGACCAGTTTCTTAGAATTTAAACTTGATCATATGTTTGGATGCATATTGGATAGACAAGCATGCACGCCAACTTTCACGACATTTCAAGCTATTTTAACCCCCTTTAAGCCCAACCCTGTTGAAACCGCACGACGGAGTTTCCCTTTCGAGCAGTTTCTCAGAATTTAAATTTGATCATAAATTTGGATGCCAATTTGATCAACAAGCATGCATGCAAACATTTGAGACATTCCAAAATATTTTCACCCCCTTTAAGCCCAACCTTAGCAAAACCACACAACGAAGTTTCACGTTTGACTAATTTCTCAAAATTAAAATTTAATGATAGATTCAAATCCGCATTTCGAAAATAAGAGTGCATGCCAACTTTCACGATGTTGAGAGCTATTTTCGCCATCTTTAAGCCAAACCCTAACAAAACTGCATGATGCAGTCTCAGCTTTGACCAGATTTTTAGAATTTAAACCTGTTGATATGTTTGGATGAATATTGGATAGACAAGCATGCACGCCAACTTTTGCGACGTTCCAAGCTATTTTGACCACTTTTAAGCCCAACCCTGTTGAAACCACACGACGAAGTTTCCGTTTCGAGGAGTTTCTTAGAATTTAAATTTGATCATAAATTTGGATGCCAATTTGATCAACAAGCGTGCATGCAATCTTTTGAGACATTCCAAAATATTTTCACCCCCTTTAAGCACAACCTTAGCAAAACCACACAACGAAGTTTCACGTTTGACTAATTTCTCAAAATTAAAATTTAATCATAGATTTAAATCCGCATTTGGAAAATAAGAGTATGCCAACTTTCATGATGTTGAGAGCTATTTTCGCCATCTTTAAGCCAAACCCTAACAAAACTACATGATGCAGTCTCAGCTTTGACCAGATTCTCAGAATTTAAACCTGATCATATGTTTGGATGCATATTGGAAAGACAAGCATGCACGCCAACTTTCGCGTCGTTTCAAGCTATTTTGACCCCCTTTAAGCCCAACCATGTTGAAACCGCACGACAGAGTTTCTCTTTCGAGCAGTTTCTTAGAGTTTAAATTTGATCATAAATTTGGATGCCAATTTGATCAACAAGCGTGCATGCAAACTTTTGAGACATTCCAAAATATTTTCACTCCCTTTAAGCCCAACCTTAGCAAAACCGCACAACGAAGTTTCACGTTTGACTAATTTCTCAAAATTAAAATTTAATCATACATTTAAATCAGCATTTGGAAAATAAGAGTGCATGCCAATTTTCACGATGTTGAGAGCTATTTTCGCCATATTTAAGCCAAACCCTAACAAAACTACACGATGCAGTCTTATCTTTGACCAGATTCTTAGAATTTAAACCTGGTCATATGTTTGGATGCATATTGGGTAGAAAAGCATGCACGCCAACTTTCGCGATGTTTCAAGCTATTTTGACCTTCTTTAAGCCCAACCCTGTTGAAACCGCACGACGGAGTTTCCCTTTGAAGCAGTTTCCTAGAATTTATATTTGATCATAAATTTGGATGCCAATTTGATCAACAAGCGTGCATGCAAACTTTTGAGACATCCCAAAATATTTTCACCCCCTTTAAGCCCAATCTTAGCAAAACCGCACAACGAAGTTTCACGTTTGACTAATTTCTCCAAATTAAAATTTAATCATAGATTTAAATCCGCATTTGGAAAATAAGAGTGCATGCCAACTTTCACGATGTTGAGAGCTATTTTCGCCATCTTTAAGCCAAACCGTAACAAAACTGCATGATGCAGTCTCAGCTTTGACCAGATTCTTAGAATTTAAACTTGATCATATGTTTGGATGCATATTAGATAGACAAGCATGCACGAAAAACTTTTGCGATGTTTCAAGCTATTTTGACCCCATTTAAGCCCACCCCTGTTGGAACCGCACGACGGAGTTTCCCTTTCGAGCAGTTTCTTAGAGTTTAAATTTGATCATAAATTTGGATGCCAATTTGATCAACAAGCGTGCATGCAAACTTTTGAGACATTCCAAAATATTTTCACCCCCTTTAAGCCCAACCTTAGCAAAACCGCACAACGAAGTTTCACGTTTGACTAATTTCTCAAAATTAAAATTTAATCATAGATTTAAATCCGCATTTGGAAAATAAGAGTGCATGCCAACTTTCACGATGTTGAGAGCTATTTTCACCATGTTTAAGCCAAACCCTAACAAAACTGCAGGATGCAGTCTCAGCTTTGACCAGATTCTTAGAGTTTAAACCTGATCATATGTTTCGATGCATATTGGATAGACAAGCATGCACGCCAACTTTCGCGACGTTTGAAGCTATTTTGACCCCCTTTAAGCCCAACCCTATTGAAACCGCACGACGGAGTTTCCCTTTCGAGCAGTTTCTTAAAATTTATATTTGATCATAAATTTGGATGCCAATTTGATTAACAAGCGTGCATGCAAACTTTTGAGACATTCCAAAATATTTTCACGCCCTTTAATCCCAACCTTAGCAAAACCGCAAAATGAAGTTTCACATTTGACTAATTTCTCCAAATTAAAATTTAATCATAGATTTAAATCCGCATTTGGAAAATAAGAGTGCATGCCAACTTTCACGATGTTGAGAGCTATTTTTGCCATCTTTAAGCCAAACCCTAACAAAACTGCATGATGCAGTCGCAGCTTTGACCAGATTCTTAGGATTTTAAACCTGATCATATGTTTGGATGCATATTGGATAGACAAGCATGCACGCCAACTTTCGCGACGTTTCAAGCTATTTTGACCCCCTTTAAGCCCAACACTTTTGAAACCGCACGACGGAGTTTCCCTTCCGAGCAGTTTCTTAGAAGTTAAATTTGATCATAAATTTGGATACCAATTTGATCAACAAGCGTGCATGCAAACTTTTGAGACATTCCAAAATATTTTCACCCCCTTTAAGCCCAACCTTAGCAAAACTGCAATACGAAGTTTCACGTTTGACTAAATTCTAAAAATTAAAATTTAATCATAGATTTAAATCCGCATTTGGAAAATAAGAGTGCATGCCAACTTTCACGATGTTGAGAGCTATTTTCGCCATCTTTAACCCAAACCCTAAAAAAACTGCATGATGCAGTCTCAGCTTTAACCAGATTCTTAGAATTTAAACCTGATCATATGTTTGGATGCATATTGGATAGACAAGCATGCACGCCAACTTTCGCGATGTTTCAAGCTATTTTGACCCCCTTTAAGCCCAACCCTGTTCAAACCGCACGACGGAGTTTCCCTTTCGAGCAGTTTCTGAGAATTTATATTTGATCATAAATTTGGATGCCAATTTGATCAACAAGCGTGCATGCAAACTTTTGAGACATTCCAAAATATTTTCACCCCCTTTAAACCCAACCTTAGCAAAACCGCACAACGAAGTTTCACGTTTGACTAATTTCTCAAAATTAAAATTTGATCATAGATTTAAATCCGCATTTGCAAAATAACAGTGCATGCCAACTTTCACGATGTTGAGAGCTATTTTCGCCATCTTTAAGCCAAACCCTAACAAAACTGCATGATGCAGTCTCGGCTTTGACCAGATTCTTAGAATTTAAACCTAATCTTATGTTTGGATGCATATTGGATAGAGAAGCATGCATGCCAACTTTCGCGACGTTTCAAGCTATTTTGACCCCCTTTAAGCCCAACCCTGTTGAAACCGCACGACGGAGTTTCCCTTTCGAGCAGTTTCTCAGAAATTATATTTGACTATAAATTTGGATGCCAATTTGATCAACAAGCGTGCATGCAAACTTTTGAGACATTCCAAAATATTTTCACCCCCTTTAAGCCTAAGCTTAGCAAAACCACACAACGAAGCTTCATGTTTGACTAATTTCTCAAAATTAAAATTTAATCATAAATTTAAATCCGCATTTGGAAAATAAGAGTGCATGCCAACTTTCACGATGTTGACAGCTATTTTCGCCATCTTTAAGCCAAAGCCCTAACAAAACTGCATGGTGCAGTCTCAGCTTTGACCAGATTCTTAGAATTTAAACCTGATCATATGTTTGGATGCATATTGGATAGACAAGCATGCACGCGAAATTTCGCGACGTTTCAAGCTATTTTGACCGCCTTTAAGCCCAACCCTGTTGAAAACGCACGACGGAGTTTCCCTTCCGAGCAGTTTCTCAGAATTTAAATTTGATCATAAATTTGGATGCCAATTTGATCAACAAGCGTGCATGCAAACTTTTGAGACATTCCAAAATATTTTCACCCCCTTTAAGCCCAACCTTATCAAAACCACACAACGAAGTTTCACTTTTGACTAGTTTCTCAAAATTAAAATTTAATCATAGATTTAATTCCGCATTTGGAAAATAAGAGTGCATGCCAACTTTCACGATGTTGAGAGCTATTTTCGCCATCTTTAAGGTAAACCCTAGCAAAACTGCATGATACAATCTCAGC
>LPNX011140158.1:4977-20935 GCA_001517045.1 Pseudotsuga menziesii
GCAAACCCTTTTTTTTTATTTTCTTTTTTGTTTTTTTTTTTTGAAATAAAAAATGCTAAAAATTTTCTAAACAATGCTGGAAATAAAGGACAGAAATGGCTGTACGGCTGCAAGTGGGACAGGTGGCTGTGCAAGTGCAGGATAAGGGGAGGCAAAGTAGCTGGGTTTCGGCGCGTAAACAAAGTCAAAAACAGTTCGCGGTCTGCGGTATGGGGCGGACGCGCGCGGTCGAACCGCGGGTTGGAAAACAGCAGTCGCGCGCAGATCGCGGGTTTGAAGGAAACAGACGCGGTCTAGGTCGCGGGTTTTGGGCTGACAGCGGCGGTTGGAGTGCGCCTGTGTAATGAACAGGCGCGGTCGGATCGCGACTGTGGGCGGAAATAACGCGGTCTGGTCGCAGGGCAAAAAACTGACAGCGGCGATCTGGTCGCGGGTTAGGGCCTGAGATGAGCGGTCGGGCCGCGGCTGCGGAAGGAAAAAACGTGATTTCCGGCGGCCGAAAACGATGACTGAAAGTACAGTACGAAAAGAAAAACTAACAATAAAAGAGACAGCGGAGTCGCCAAAACTGTAGCTAGGGTTTTCACCCTAGCTTGTGCTGATGAGCACCTACTAAGGAATCTGGAATCCTTAGTAGCAGTTCAACAATGTAAATAAAAAGAGACTGAAATGAAAACTAAGCTAAAGCAGTGGAAAGTAGATAACAGTAAATAAATGCAGTAAAAAACAGTAAAGAAATGTGTAATGTTGATTGTATTGATATTACCTCCGATGAGGAGGTTGGTGGAGTCCGTTGCGCTGATCCGATGTCGGTGGCTCCGAGCTCCAAGCTGCTCCTTCTCCTTCTCCGATGGTGGAAAATAGGCCAAAAGGGTTCTCAATGGTGAAAATAGCTTGATGGTAAGCTAGGGTTTCACGAGATGTTTCGGCAGAGTAAGGGTGCTTATGACTGTGGATGTTAAATGAGGGGTCTCCATCACTTATTTATAGTTTTTTAGTGGTGGAGTGCTTGCCCATGGTTTTTGGAAACCATGTGGTTTAGGGCAGCTTGTTTAGGGTTTTTGCTGTTTTAGGGTTTTCCTCCTTTTTCCTCATTATTTTTATTCCTTTTCTTCCCTTTTGGGGATTTTTGCTACTTTTAGAGGAATTTTGGTTATTTTTGGAGGAAAAAGGGGTTTTTTGGCCTTTTGGAGGCATTTTAGGCCTTTTGGAGGCTTTTTAAATGGTTTTATGGCCTTTTGGAGGCATTTTAGGCCTTTTGGAGGCTTTTTAGTGGGATTTTCAGGGAAATATGGTAGGCAAATGGACAAATGAGCCATGTAGTGAAGTAGATGAGGTAGTTAACCATTTTTGGGTGTTAACACCTGGGCTTAATGAAAAATTCCTCTTCTGTGAAAAGCCTTAATTTCCAACAGGAGTGTTGGGTCCAAAACTGAAAAACCTCAGAATTGGATTCCCCCTTAATTTTGTTGAAAATTTGTGGAGGAAGATCCACAAACTAGGAAGCCCTAGTTCCCGCAACTGCACAGTGTCTTCTTCTCAGGTTAGCTATGATACCATGTTAGAATTTCATCATTAAGCTAGCATTATGTTAGGATATTTACTGAGAGAATAAAAAGTACAGCAATCAAACAAAAGAGACAATGAACACAGTTTTTATCCTCGGGGAAACCATAAATGGAGAAAACCCCGCAACTTCCTCAGAGATAGAATCATCACCAAAACAGTAAAAGCCCCAAAATAGTAAGTGATCTTCCAACAGCAGTAATCTTCTTCTTATCTAGCTCCAATGTCTTCTCCTTCCTCAACTATGTGCTTCACTCGAGTGTGGATGAGTTGTGTGATAAATAGAGACTCCAGTTCTCTATTTATACTAATCCGGACATGACTAAAACCCTACCAGGACTGACCTCTACTAGGAGAGTCTAATAACCCTAGTGCCCCGGAATTGCGGGGACTTTAACCGTTAGACAATTGGAGGGTTACTCACTATGACTTGACATGACTTTTTTACATTATTGATTCTCCCGATTGGAACATCGGGGCATGAAAAAATGACTCAATTACATTATAGATACATCCCAGATAAACATTGGGTTACAATACATAAGATACATAGATGAACACATTGCAAAGTTACAAATACATCAACAGTTTTCTCCCACTGTCACGAAGTTTGTTGAAATGTTTCAAGATGATATGGTAAAAAAAAATCTTTGGTTTGATATAATTTCACACCGTCTGTGGCTGATTTCAGTTTATCATGTATGCATATTAAAATATTGAGATGGATCTAATACATTGTTTTGCGGTTTTGACAGCCTTAATTTTTGAATAGTACCATACCTAAAAAGGGAAAGAAGAAGGTCGAGATTATGGAGGACGGTCCAAAGGTGGAAATCATAAAAAAGGTGGAGATTATCTATGAATATACTAAACTCTTCACTGAAGTGGAACCAGAGTTCATATGGGGCCATATCTATCAGATGATTAAGGATTAGATAGTCCCAGATGTTGGTTTATAAGATATACCAATCTATGCAAACATAAAGAGGTCAACTATCATGAAGGTGTCCACACGTCCTGAACTCTTTTCATGTTCCGAGGTCATCGGTTGGATTCTCCCAAGGGAAGATATAGCCAAGATGATCTTGTCAAACATTGATGGACAAGGTTATGCTTCCTACAGTCCAACATATGTAGCTCAAGCATATAAGCTACCCACAACTCAGATCTATTTGACAGAAAAATGGTTGAAGGAGATGGACTTGGATGTTTTCGACTATATAACGAAGATGATGTTTCATGGGAAGCAGTTCCATACAAATCCTTCTGGAGAATAAGAAACTACAAATTTATGTAGCCCATACTGACTTCTAACTCTAATGTTAAACTAAATTTTCGGCTGAGCAAATGAAATATTTTATAAGATGAGCTGGGTACCAGTGATTTTATTTATAGCCACAAAGGGCACCATTTTCAACTGAGATGACATAGTATCAAACAGTTTGTCCTCATGCATAAGTGCAGCATAGTGGAGGTGTGTCACATAATAAGTTAGAGTTCTATATGAGCTCTTTCTTGATTGATTGCATTTTGTGCACTCACTAGTTCCCACCACTTAATTGCAAATGAGATAAGACGAAGACCCCTGTGTACTCTGCATACCAACTTCTCTGGGCACATAAATATTATAGTTTCTACAAGAGCATCTGCGGAGATTTCCTAATTCCACTCTACAAGTTAATATTCCTCACGGAGTGCAATTGCATGTTTGAAAAGATGTTAAAGATAGTGGAAGAGAATGGACATTATTACCTCTCAGAAGAAGGTTTGTACCTAAGAATGTTTCGGGGATCTAGAGCTCCTTGTTTGTTACCTAAATATGCTATGGATTATGTTGTTCACAAAGAGGTGGTGAGGCATCTTTACATAGATGGGATTGGAAATTTCTTATTTGATAAGAAAAAGGCTGTGTACCCACCACTCCCATTCTATATGGGTAGTTATAAGTTTACCAAAGTAAAGAGTGCACCCAAATTTGTGAAAGAATTAGAATACTTTCACTTTGGAGACAAAAATTTTCACCGGAATGATTTAGAGAACAATATTGAAAATTATTGTTAGTCAATAGGAGTGCATTTTGAATATACCAACTACTGGGATAAAGATGAGGAGATTTTCCACAACGCCTTCAATATGAGAGCCTTGGGAAGGAGATTCAAGAAGAAAATAAAGACTGTGGGAGGAAAAGGAGGAAGTACTAGTACTGCTGAACAACAAAAGAAAGAAGAAGAAGCTGCAAAGAAAGAGAAGAAGAAGCCCACAAATTGTCTCAGGAAGTAGAGAAGCAGTTATCAGAGGAGGCACAATGGAAAAGACAGGAAGAAGAAAACCATAGCAGACAAGAAGAAGAAGAGCAGAAATTGTGGGAGGGGATTGAAACAATAAAAGAAGAATTGACCGACTGAGCAAGGGAAGCAGCAGAAAGGAAAGCCGAGGAACTAAAGCAAAAGGAGGATGAAGACCGAGATCAAGAAAATTAGGAACAGGGATAGGCCCATGATGATCCTATGGATCCATTTGTCCTATCAAGTAGCACAACAACATAAAATCTAGTTCCCATGGTAGATCTTGGAGTAATACCTTTCATCCCATCTTAGGAACAAGCTGTAGATGACCTTAACACTATTTTCTTTGATAAAAACAAGAAAAGGATTGTGATGAGAACTTAGAAAAGGGTGGATACTAGAGACCAACCTGTAGAAATTATGGTAACGAAGAATACAATCATACATAGGACGAATAAAGATCCTAAACTCCTTGCGATGGCAGGAGTAGCCTCATCTCTCGCCAATGGAGATAATGTTGGAAAAATGGTTGATGATCTTGAATAGTACAAGGAGAAAATGTCTCAAATGAAGGAAACCCTAAGGAAAGAAAGGGGAGGAGGGAAAATCCTAAAGATAAAACACGATGACAGTCTCACATGGTTGGAGAGGCTCGAAGAAGCATATCAAATTTTGCAATCAAACAAAGATGCTTTAGTATTATCAGTTAATATCATTGAAGGAGAGAAAAGGGACCTTGAAAGGAAAGTTTTAGAATTAGAAAAGAAAAAGGACACAACTGATAAAAGGGTGGAGTAATTAGAAATTCAGAACAATTTTCTAGATAGGCAACTCTAGGAAGCAAATGAAAAACAACTTGATATTGCTCCTTTCTGAAATCAATCATCTTTGTTGCAAAAATAAATGAATCAGATTCTTTTGAATTTGGTACGAGAGATGTATAGAATTAAACAGATTGAAACTAGATTGAAAGAGATAGCCTACATCTCAACAAAATTTCAGAAGAAGTTATCAGACGTAGTAGAAATTGTGTGAAGCCAACTAACTTGGATAGGAGCTAGTTCATCTTTCCCGACAAACATGCTATAGAAAACCTTAGGAAATCTAAAGATGGAATTGGCAATATTAAATTTTGGATGCAAATCAGTAGTGAGGTTAAACACAACCATTGAAAAAATGGTGGATACGTGTACCAAGTTCTACAAAAGAATGGGCTCAATCCACCATCAATGCCAGGTTTTAGCAGGTACTCAAGATCAAGATTTACCAGAAAGAGAGAAGCAGTTCAAGAACCTACATGACAGGCTGCAGATCAGAGAAGAAAGCATAGTTATGAATGAATGCATCAATGAGGAAGTTATTGGAGTCTGGATTGTACATGTTTCTATACACAAGCATCTGTTTGAGGAGCTACCAAGTTAGAATGCACCTAAAGCAAAGGAGATAGAGTCCCATCTATCAAAACATTAAATAGAAGCATGTGTGTTGGAGCCAACTAAATATCGAATCATTAATGAAGAAGCTCAAGCATGGGATGTGCTCATTAAGAAACCAACTGGGCCCACTTAGATTTTTGTCATATTCATAAGTGGAGGATTTTTTTTATGTAATATTTTGTTTATTCCTTTTTTCCTAGTGAGCACACTAGAGGACGAATTTTTTTAAACAAAGAGTTTGGGAAGCCCAAAGGGCATGGATAACTAACAATCATTTTGTAAATGTATAAGTAGGGGTAGAATAGAAGAGAGAGGGACTTTTCTAGCTCTCATATGCTAAATGATTTTTGTAAGAAGAACTATTTCTTGTTATAATAAAGAGGACTAAAATTTTCTTGGAGAAGGGACTGCCTAAGTTTCAAAAGCATGCTATGTAGATTGCTGAATAAAGAACTGTTTCTGTTTTAGCTTGCTATACAAATTTTTGAGATCGTTCTAACAGCTGGACTATTTCTGTGTTATGAATGATTTCATTTTGATGTTATGAATAGTATGTAGTAAATGAGTAATGAATTATTTAACTTCACAAAGCTATCTCTATGTTACCTTTTCTACTACATTTATGTATTCTGAATTTATCAGCTATCTGTATAATTCTTTGTGCATAAAATACAGTACATTTCTCATATGAATAATAACCTTTCTCCCTGGGGATAGGTTAGTTAGAGTAGATTAGATAAAATTAGTTGTTCTTTGCTTTCTGCGATTTAGGAACAAAGGGGATAAGATGGGAGGTAAGAACCTACGCATCACATCTTGAGGTATTTGTTCCCTGATCACTTGCATATAATTTATTAAAACATAAAATTACATGAACGGTGGACTGAGACGCAACCGGTTAAACATATTTAAAACTTTACTTTAATTCTACGGTAGCCGGGCGACTAACTGGATGAATTCCCCACACCAAATGATAAATGATCTATTTGGGAACGGTTATTTGAAAGAATCCCTACTGTCAGTACCTAGGATTTTCCAGCCATCAACACATTCACAATTCTTCTTCTACATATAGGCTTGCTCCTTTACATTCATGGTCCAATTCTAACTAACTACTAATTGATTTAACTAACTAATGACCAATATCCACAAAAAATGGTCAACAAGTACAAAAAGTGACACAAAATAATGAAAAGTAGTATATCTTTCGCCTATCATGCTATCTTAGTCTTGTGCGATGTCTTCCGAGCTTGCACAACATCCACGATGCTGCGTAACTTACCCCAACCCCTTGCCAACACCTTATCTGCATAACTTTCCTTTTAATCATGTGTTATCGTTATATTCTACCTAATATTAATAATCCATTCTTCCATTTCCTTAAGTAATTTTGACCCATCTACTATTCTATCTATTGGATTTTCCCAATTGATTGGGCTATTCCACTTTCTACCATACAAGAATTCAAACAAATTCATTTTAATAAAAGTGTTATATCTATTGTTGTAAGCAAAATCTACCAAATACAAATAAGTTCCCCATTTATATGGATGATACATCACATGGATTCTCAACATATCCTCAATAACTTGATTCACCCTTTCAATCTTCCCATCAATCTATAGATGATATACCATACTCAAATTCAGATTTGTACCAAATCCTTTAAACAATCCCTTCCAATATGTTGATGTAAACATTGGATCTCTATATGAGATAATGGCCTTGGGTATCCCATGCAATTTGGTCATCTCCTTCATATAAATATATGTTATGTGTTCTTCCTTATGTGTTGAGTTGACGGGAATAAAGTGAGAATGCTTCATTAACTTATCCACCACTACCATGATGGAATTATGTTGCGCCATTTCCTTGGGAAACATAGTGATGTAATCAATGGTTACTGCATACCATTTCCACTCTAGTATTGGTAGTCAATATAGAAAACCCATTGGATGTATGTGCTCCATTTTTACCTTCTGACATTCCCTGGATCTAGTTATACACTCAATAACATCTTTCATCTTTCTTGGCCAAAGATTTGATTTCTCACTACTACAATTGTCTTTTGGTATCTAAGGTTTCCTACATATGGAACCTTATTCACATCATTCATTAATATTTTCCTTCATTTATAAAAATCAGGAACATAAACTCTATTTTTATGCATAAGAAGTCCATCATCTTCTAACCTGTAACCTTCATATCTTTGATGTATATTTTCTTTTTGCAATCCTTGTTTTCCTTGAAGCTAATATTAATATGATGTGACAACCTCAATAATTCCAGTTCTTAAATATGATCTACACATGCTAATGTATGTAGCATGCATTTCATGTGCTCTCCTATTGAGTGCATTATCAAACCCATTCTCCTTTCCTTTAATATGTTTTATACCAAATTCAAACTCACAAACAGATTCTATCCATCTTGTTTTTCTGACACTAAAAGTCTAGTTTTCAAATAAATACTTCAAACCAATGTGATATGTTCTCAACTCAAGTATCATACTTGTGAGATAATGTATCTACATCTTCAATGCATGGACAATAACTGCAAGCTCTAGGTCATGTGTGACATAATTTTTTCACGCCCCTTCTTTTTTTTGGATTCATAATAGATTGCATTCCCTTTTGATAAGCACTTCATCGATTCCTTATTTACAACCATCTGTGCATACCACAAAATATTATATTGGATCAACAATCCTCAGAAATGGTGTACTAGTAAGCAATCTATTTAGTTGTTGGAAAATTTCTTCAAACTATAGAGTCCATTCAAATTTGAATACTTTCTTATGCAATAATGTAATTGGATGTGCCACTATACATATTATATAGTATCATCCATTCCCATAAATGATATTTACCTTTGATACATTTAATGGTATATTTCATCCCATTATAGATTCAATATTCTTTGAATCTATTGCTATCCCTTCCGTATATATGATGTGTCTCAATTACTAAATCTTCTTTCAAATTGGTAAAAAGAACATTTACTCAACCTACGATAAAGTTGATGTTCTCAAAGAACCTATAGTACTAATCTCAAGAACTCTTCATGCTCCTCCTTTCATTTTTAATATATAAGAATTTCATCTAAGAATACAATGAAAATCTTATCCCAATATTGTCTAAATATGTCATTTATCAAGCACATAAAGGTAGTTGGTGCATTTGTTAAGCCAAATAATACTACAACTCATAATGATCATATCTGGTTCTATAAGTTGTTTTGCTGATGCATTCTTCCTCTATCCTCACCTAATCATAACCTAATCTCAAATCTATCTTTGAGAAAATCCTTCTCCTTTTAACTAATCAAAAAATCATCAATTTTAGGTAGAGGATTACTTATTCCTCAGAATGACCTTGTTCAACTACTTGAACTCATTACACAACCTAAGTGTTTCATCCTTCTTGTTTAAAAAGAGTATTGGTGCTCCCCAAGCAAACACTTGTGCGTATGTATCATTTATTCAACAACCCTTCCAGTTACATCTCTAATTACTTCAACTAATGTGTACTCATTATGTATGGAACTTTATAAATTGGGGCAACACTAAGTCAATAGAGAAATCAATGTCCCTTTTAGGTGGAAAATTTGATATTTCCTCAAACACATCTATGAAATTTTGTAATATTGGAAAGTATTCCACACTTGGGCCTTTACATTTTTGTGTCTCTTCTACATGAGTTTCATACAAATGACACCCTTTCTTGAAACATATTTTCAACTGCACAACTAAAATTTCCCCTATGGAAATGTGCCTTGGAATTCCTTTTAATATCTTGTTTTCTCCTTTTTCATCAAGATAAGTGAGCACATTGTTATGGAAATCCAAAATAACATGGTGTGCATCCAATCAATCCATCCCAATATCCACATCAAAGAAACTAACAAATTTGCAAAAATATGGATTCCAATCATACCTGATGGACAACACTTCATTAACTCGTTGATTTTCCTCTTTGTTCTAGTTTTTTTGTAGTTTGTCTATGACTTGTAGGACTAGCATGTGGTCTAAGAAACAAATATCTAGGGGAATCTTGTTATTGAAAATGTAAATTCGGAATATATTCTTCATTGTATTATTTATATTATTATTATTGTATTTTATTGTATTTTTATTGTACTTCCTTTAGGGGATGCCAATATTATAATTGGTCATGTAAAGAATCAAGGAAAATATCCATTGTAAGTTAGGGAAATAGTCCCCAAAATAATATTGTAAAATATATTTTTTCATCCCCCCTAGGATAGGTCGTCCTAGTAAGGTCCAAAAGTCGCCCCTATTAGACCATAATGTCACACACGTGATTAGTATGAATAGGGAGGCACCCTCCCTCATTTGGAAACGATACAAGCTCAAGTAAGTTCACTCAAAGGAAGAGAAAGAGTACAAGTTCACTAGTGAAAAAATAAGAAGTAGCACTAGAAGACATCTTATCTTTGGGTTTTCTCTCTTTGACGTCTGACATTGTACTAATTGATGAATCTATATGGAAGAAGTTGTTGGGTTTTCTCCTGTTTGGGTTTCCCATGATAAAATATTTTGTTTCTATCTTTTATGTTGTTCTTCTCTATCTTTTAGTGATCCTAGTATATTATATTAAAGATCTAATATATTTGAATTAAACTACAAACTTTAACAAATCTAAGCCATCAAAATCACTCATGGATCACATTTGGAATAGGAAACACCAATCCTTATCATGGCTATATTTTAAGTGTCTAATACCATCTACCTTGTGGGGTTTGAACTGGGGTCACCATGCTGAATGAGGCTTGTTGAAACCAACTATGTTAGTAGGATTTCACTCCTATTTGTTTTAGTTTCTAACTAAACAATCTATTATTTAGGATGCATACTTCTCTTTAGTTGAAATATTTCAACCAAATTAGGATCAATATAAATATGAATTGCTCCTAAATCAATTAAAATGGAAATAGGTTGATTGAAAATATTAACTTCAAATTAAATCATATTGGATTGATGCTCTACTTGTCTATTGTCTAAAGATGCATATATTCTAGAAATGCTTATAGCCACAACCTCCACTATACTTTATTCTTGACTTTTGTGCACAATTGTTATTATGTATCTTCTACAAGAATAATTTATGTACGAGTGATCTCCTTCACATCCCTGGAACTTGATTTGATACCCTATTAATTTTTCTTGTGACTCTATCATCCTAGGCCCATGTTGAGTCATATTTATTTGCTAGTATGATTTGGAATACTTTATGAAGAAATATGGTTTAAATCCTTTATTCCTTTGATCCTACTTATCTCTCCTCTTATATCTCCAACAATTTTGAAATTCATCATTACATTTTCTTTAATCATACATGCATTTTTATTTACGATTTACTTCTCAAGCTGAATTCAATCTCTATAAAATGAAGTTAATCCACTAAAAAAATCAATAAATTTTCCTTCACTTCTTTGACAAACCCAACATACCTAAGAAATTCCAAAAACTTGAGTCCAAATATTTCCTCCATCTTCTTCTCTTAATAACACTAAGATAAATACTTTTGTTGAAAATATCTCTTGAATGACTTCCATGAGATCCTCTTTTCACTGATATGTCTCACTTGGACTAGTTGATCCCACCAAATGGAATTATTTTCATACAAAATGTTGATGGAAATTATCCTCCACATTAGAAGAAAGTAAATGTAATTGGAGATGTTTCCTCATTCCCAATAATCAAGCTTTAACATATTCCCCGTTCTTGTTCTCACCATCAAAATTTGGTGGATTAATTAATCTTCCTCATCTCTCTGTGAAATTCACGTTCCACATATCTTGTTTTACGATATCTAACTGGAAAACTTTCTAGGCTTCTCTTAGACTCTTCAAATGAGTAGGAATTCATATCTACATGAGGTGGAACCCAGTAATGTTTATGGCTCCAAGTAGCATTCCTATAATTCCTAGATATTTCATATGATCTCTTCTTGGATTATTCTCTATATTCTTTCTCATGAAATACAACTGATCCAAATTACACTTTCCTTTGCAATAACTTTAAACTATGCATCAATTGAGTATTCAATTGATTTTTTTGATGACTTTGAGCCCTCAACATTCTTTCATTGTCTTATCTACAAATCTACACCTCCATTTTCAAACTTTCATGATTTTCAACACCTTTATTGGTTCATTATTGGTTCAATTCCCATTGGTCTCTATTTCCTCATTTCCCATACTGATATTTTGTCCTTGGGATTCTTCTTCAAGCACGTATGGAAGTTCCCCTTCTACAATGTTGATTCTTTACTTCTATTTTGAACTCTACACTATATATAGATCTAATGCAAACTTGTAACCTATAACATGTAGTAGATTGTTGTAACCTATATCTACAAAGTGTTCAAGAAATGAATTTGCTAGGCAACTTTATTTCAAAAATGTAGTAAACTTTTTCACACATATATGTAAATATTATGGGATTACTCATTTGAAAATTTATCAAATAAGGCTACAAGTCCCTCTTCTGCTCAATTTTTAGTGTTTAAAATTCAAGCAATACTGAGAGGGGGGAGTGAATTAATATTGATCTATATTATTGAATTTTTACTACTTTTAAAAATAAAATAAACAATAGAAATAGAACACACAATATTATCATGGAATCCCAATTGGGAAAAAAACCAACAATTTCTATTACTACAAAATTATATTTACAAATAGTTTGCAAGAACCAACTTGTTGGATGCACCAACACCCAAGTTTTTTAGCTAAAAATGAAGTATTTTCCAAAACCTTGTTTACCAATAACAACTAGAAGGAGGCTACGACCCCCTATAGGCATGCATCTTGTCCTTGCATCTCCTAACCACCCTTATATGATAATTCGATCTTCGACTTCTGTACACTCATGGATCTTTCAATAAATGCACAAAGATGCTTGTTTGAAGGTTTAAAGATTTTCTTATATACCCTCAACCATTCCTCTTCATATAATAACCATGTATCTTCATTGTGACCTGTCACAAATAAACAAATCATAAACTAACCTCTTCGTTACAAAAAGTGTGACTCGATAGTGGGATAATGCATCACTCTGACTCTGCAATACTGACTCTGACATATCGATTCCGACTAACAACTACACTTAATATTTTGATATCTGTCAATGATCTGGGCTCCAACTTGGTGACTTCACTATTCCAACTTCTTGACTTTCTAGCTTTCCGACTTTGGGAATAAAAAAACTCCAAAAAGTTAGCATTGGAAGCTAACTCTTCTGAATCTGACTTTCCATCTTTATGCATTTCTGACTTTTGGAATGAGAAACTACAAAAACTTAACATTGGAAACTAACGCTTCCAACTCCAACTTTCTTCCTACTTTTTGACTTTTCGAATTTCCAACTTTCCGACTTTCATAATTAGAAAGTCCAAAAACTTAGCATTGGAAACTAACTCTTCCGACTCCAACTTTTTGACTTTACAGATTTTTGACTTTCCAGATTTTTGAATTTCTGACTTTTGGACTCGAAAACTTCAAAAACTTAATTTTATGACATGTCACTTCCAAATATAGCTTGCTGACTTTCCAATTTCTCACTTTTCTATTTTCGGATTCAAAAATTCCAAAATCTTTAACCGCCTCGCCGACTTTCTAACTGTGATATTTTTTTAAGGAATTTTAAGATTTTTGTTTTTTCAAGCTATGCCTATTTCATCAATGTTTCCTTACAATATTAGGTTGAAAAAAATTCCAATTTACTCAACAATATCCCCATTTGGAATTGATTGGAAACATCTTTCTTTGACATCAAAAAGGAACTTTTTCTCCCCCTTTGATAACAATGACAAATTTTCAAGAACCCCCCCCTGTAATGTTGCTCCATTTTTCTGTATACCTTCAGAATTATTGACCTATTTAATGCTAAATAAAGTGTCTCATAGTATTTTACTAATAGTCCACATTTTTTTTTAAATCACTCCCCCTATGAATGTGTCTCCCCCGGTCAACATTTCTCTTTTTCTAGTGATAGGGTTTTAATCCTTTTAGTTAATTTTTAGTGATCAGGGATAATCCCCAATTTATACCTAAGGTAGAAAAATGATTCTCCAAGTAATGTATTAGTAAAAATTTTTGCAATTTGTGTGGAAATTGAACCCAAGTGATAGAACAATTACACTCACAAAATTGCTAATCAAACATGCAAAATTACCATCAAAGGAGACTGAAATTGGAGCATAACACTAATCTATATTGAATAAGTGTACAATATCCAACCTTGTGAATTCATAGGCTGCTGAAATATATAATTACATGAGATATTTGAATGCATAAGGATGCCATTCAAAATAGTCAAAAAGTAGGCTTACTAAATCTAGTCAAATCCCCCATAGGTGCATAAAGCAGTTTCCAAATCCACTTAGAGGCTCACGAATTAGAAAATTCAAGTAGGCAAGATAATAAGGGATGGAAAGACAACTCATACATGCTTTTATTAGGAGAAAAGGATGGAGGATGATGTGGGAAAAAAACAAGTCAACTACACCTAGTCTTGCTTTCCCTTTTGCCTTAATTCTCAATAAAACAAGTAGCTTTGCAGAAAAAGAAAATATGCACTTTGGAGGATCTAGAATAAAGTAGACATGCTAAATATGGTTTCTAGGAGGTTTCCCAAGCACTCCATGACTCAGTTTTAGCAAGTGTTGACTTCTATGACATGTAGAAGGCAATTAGCATATAGTGGAATATAGGAGACTAGGTAAATAAGACAAAAATGATTTAATTAACATCTAAGGTAGGTAAATATGGGTTGATTATTCTAACACCCCCCCTTAAGCCTGAATTTATGAGTAAATATCAGAAAAATATAGGGCCTAGCAACAAGGCTTAGTCACCATTTACATACTACATGTCCATTTAACCAAAGAAAGAGGCAAAAACCCAATGGGAAAATACTCCCTTAAACATGGATAGTAAAACAAAATTTGAAAATATTGTCATCAATCATGCTTCACAGCATGATCAGCAATCCCCAGCAGTGATTTGAGATTGCTGAATGTATTCTCACAAAAAAATTTGGTGAAGCTGTCTGCTACTTGTTCTGAAGATGCACAGAAGAGTAGGTGAATGGTGCCATCATGCACAAGCTATCTCATGTAGTGCATATGGATATTAATGTGTTTGGTTCTCTGTCTCTGAACTGGAACATTGCAAATCCAAATGGTGCTCTGATTATCACAATAGATAATAGTTGAAAACTTTGATTCGAAGCCACACTCACCAAGTATTCCATGCAACCACAAACATTGGGTTGATGCATTTACAACTCCTCTGTACTCTGCTTCTATAGATTAGAGTGCTATGGCACTTTGCTTCTTGCTTGACCAGCTGATTGGTCCTTCTGCAAGCATGAACACATATCCTGATGTTGAATTTTGATCTGTGTTGTCACCTGCCCAATCACTGTCAGTAAACCCAATCAAATCAAGATCAGATTTACCTTTGTAGAATATCCCATGAGTTCTTGTTCCTTAAACAAAGTTAAGGATCGATGATTTTAAGAACCCCCCCTAGATTTATATGTATAAAAATTGGGTGAATCTCTCTGATCTATAGGAGAATTTGAAGGCGATTTTATCAATAATATAATATGTATATATAAAAAATTTGGTGAATCTTTTATTTTATTATATAATGTTGTAAATTTTTGGCAAATCTTTCATTTTATTATATAATATTGTAAAATCTTGGTAAATCTTTCATTTTATTATATAATGTTGTAAAAACTTGGCGAATATTTAACTTCATTATAAAAAATTGTAAAAACTAGTGAATCTTTCACTGATTTATATAACATTGTCAAAATAAAAGAATAACAACATTAGTCAAATAACATGAATCACATCATCAACAATAGAACATGTAGACTCACAAGTCACAGCAGGAAGGTGTTAGTGAAACATAACTGCACTGACTAGATTCAGGGCAAGTGGGGACTCCACTTGTTATCTCATCCCTTAATGGTCCAATGGACATGTGGGGACCTAAATCTTGACAAACTAATAAACTCATAGAATCATACATTATGCTCGATCTTGGCCTCCACTAGCCAATGATGGTCATGGAGGCTAATACAATTATGCATTGTAATTATGCCAATTGGTTATTGCATTAGATGAATGTTGGTCTTGTGCCAATAGGTATCCTATGATCAATGCATAGGAACCTAGTGCATAGACCATTTTTCTCTTCGCTTAGACATGTAGAGCTCTTTTATTTTTTTGAATAATGATAAGTATTTACAAAGAAAATATACAATCAGCATAAAATAATTGAAAAATTGAAGAAAATTAATTCATGCAACTAAAATTTAATAAAAGAATCTTTTCTCAAATCCTAAATCCAACCTTGATTCAAGCTACAACAAAGGGTTAAATCAAGCATCGAATGAGAACTAGAATCATTCAAAGGAATTAACACAATATTTAACCAAAATACACACAAAATTCATGTTAGGTATAACTCCCGATTGATAGATTATTACTTTGCCAAAAGCTATTATTTATACATTAGATGTGGCGGTCAAAACAGCCTTTTCACCTTCCTATCTATTCATATTCCTATCTATTTACAATAATCCCGACGGATTATTCTAACAATACCCCTCTTAATCCGAAGGGATGT
>LPNX011140182.1:0-109819 GCA_001517045.1 Pseudotsuga menziesii
TCCTAAAAGCTTTGTGTCTCTTGTCTCTTGTGATGTGCTTATGTGATTGTTGTACTTGTTATTCTCTCAGTGAAAAGATCTTGTTATAATACTAGCTTAAATATGGAAAAACTAACAGAGGTTGTTGGACTGGTCGATTTCGATTTCAAAAGCGTCGATGCTTCTGGTTCAAATTCTACCAAAGTTTTGTCGGAAAAGTCGAAGGTAGATAATTTTTCCAAAATTGTCTTTCGAGCCTTGCATTCAGATGTAACATGCCATGATGGATTGTAGTAATCACACCATTTCCCAGCAAGTGTTTGTTTTCTACGTTCCCTTTTTTCATTTTGAGAGTGATTTTTTCCATGGTCTTTCTTTGGAGGGATCAATTGATAAGGATGTCTTGACTTGTCGGAGTCGGTTGGTGACTTCTTTTCAAATTTTCGACATGTCGGCTTGGTTGTGAAGCATTCTTTTCATTTTTGTTTGTCTTCAACCTTACTGGCATAGTGGAATGCATATACAAGTGTACTGACAGTCAAAAAATCCATCTCTTGCTAAATGTATGGGGCCAATCCGCTGACATACTTCAAAACAAGCAATTTTTCTTCTTCTTGAATGTCAAGTCTAACCATGAGTTGATATAACTCTTCAATGTAATGCTTTATTGTCTAGTCTTTCCATTGACTTAGTTGATTCCACTTCTTATGCTATTGTTCAATGTACTTGGGCAGGTAGAACTCCTTCCGGACGTACTCGATAAATTTCTCATCTGTCTCTATGGGGTCTTTGTCTTTCTCCATCTTTGTCGATAGGTTCTCCCACTAATAGTGCACAAAGGTCAACATATATAAGTATTCAATGGTTATATTTTCATCTTCTAAGATTTGGTTAACATATTAATAGGATTCTAGTTGTTTTACCCAATTGTCTATAGATTTCGTGTCAATCTTTCCTTATAGATTTGGTATGTCCAAATTAATTTTCACTTTGAATGGACTGATTTTGTCAGAGTTGGATCTTGTCAAGAATCCTCCTGATGTTGAGGAGATTCGTGTGAGAATCTCATTGAACTAGGTGAAAATTTCGGTTCACTGTCGATCCAGTGCTTTCTCTATGAGTTGCTATGTCTCATCAGTTGCATGTCTATTGTTTGTTTATCTATCCATCTTCGATCTAGTGTTGTGAGTAGATAGATACTCCAAAGTCGAAGGCAGTGTCTGCTTGGATTGCTAAGTTTGCGAGTGTGTTTGAATAGGAATAAGTCAGGAAACCTTGATAAAAGTGTCTACACACGACTTAATCATGAACAACCTCTGATACTAAGGTCTATGCACGCCCAGGTGCATGAAGGGAACAACAGTTCGATTGAATGAATCGAGTACTTTATGGCGGAAGCATATTAATAATAAGAAAAGAAGTAAGTACACCACACACAGACAATATGCAAGAACTTGAACCAATATCTATTACTTCATTACTACATTACTTCTCATTACTCCAATGTAAATTACAATAATATGCATGCTTAAATAGAGTGTTGACAACGCTTGGGTTATCTTCCCGTTACTTTTAGTTACAAGAGAAGTTGGAACGATTCAAATGTTCAATCGTTACAAATAACTGGAAAACAGAGACAATCTATCATGTTTCGTCAATTGTCGGTATTGACGATGCATGTTGAGATGTTAAATATGTCGAGTCGATAATGAACCTATTGAGGCACGAAACTTGTCGAAGTCGATTTCAAACCTGTCGAGGTGTGAAACTTGTTGTAGTCGATACTAAAACTGTTGAGGTACAGAACTTGTTGAATTCTATGTTGAACCTATTGAAGTTGAAGTCAACAAATAATGCCAACTGCTAGGTGGATCATGAACCCACAACAAGGTTTTACTTTCAGTAGAAACTATTTAAAATTCAAGGTCTATGCCCAGTAATCATGCTTTAAGCTATCTGAAATCATTGTACTTTTATTGCAAGATCAACCATAATTGGTGTAGAAATGTTCAGTTGAAGCTGACCCATGGAATAACATTGTTTGTAAAGTATTAAGAAGAATGAAGAGCTTCATAACTTGGTATTGGTACCAATTCAATACCACTAAACATATTTTACTGAATATTAAAGCAGTTTTTACTACAACCCTTTCTTTTCTGCCATGAGAACGTAATTCACCTATCTTAAGATTAAATAAAGTATGTGATGCAGCATTGGGGCTGTTCTCATATTCCGCAACGGAATCCTCTCTCTCTAGAGTCAACATGGAGTCACAACATTCCACATAGTTGTAGCTTACAAGGGATTTGCAGCTTCTCCTACAACACAGAGCCACATACACACGTAGCTCCACTCATGGAAATTGTCAATAAATAACAAAATAAATAAAATAACCAAAGATAACTCAACTCATAAATTTAATAGCAAGAACTGAAATAAGATTTTATTGTTGTTCATGACAAAATTTCACAAGCTTATGCTCCTTAGCAGAGCTACTCAGACATTTCTGGTCTCTTCTCATAATTTCCAGAATGCTCTCTCCTCTAGATCTGGCTGCCAGGTCACAGACAATGGCAACCCCTTTAACTGCTTCACCTCTTCGATCTACTACACAAATCCATGCTTTGAATATTTTCCCAATGCTTCCTTTCTTCTTTGTGCAAAGAGTATTTATTCTTTTGTATCCAACTATTTATCTTCATCTTCTGAGTTTCTGTGACCTTTCGTTTCCATCTTCAATTTCTGTAGCACTCTCCAATTTGTCTTGTAGCATCCAACTGTTCTATCTCCCTTGAATGTTGGATGGCATCTCGGTCTGCTCAGCCTTCAACGAGTCATGTTGACCACATGTTTAATTATCTCCAACCATTTTATGATTTCTTTGAATTCTGGTCCCGTGAAACTGCAAGGCGATCTACAGCCAAGAAAGGTTCCACATGATCCACAACAACTAGTCTGTCGCAATTGTTCCAATTCTTATCTTGGTTTTGCAACCACTATGTCTACTTCCACAGTAAGGAGACCTGATCTGCAACCAACAACATGCTTCTACAACAATTTTCCACATGATATGTATCCAACATGTGCCCAACTGAGTTCTGCATCATTTACATCATGATGTCTTTACTACTTTATTTCTCATCAGGAATTCCATATTCTACTCAATGTCGAGTCTGTCACCCTTATGCTAGTTTCCTCACGTCCCATCTTTAGAATGGCGTCTTTGCTACTTAATTAGACTCCCCATGTTATTAAGAAAGCATGCCCTCATGCTTATGAGGTCAACTATGCCAATCAACTTCCATCATTGTCTTCCCCTTTTCTATACACTTCATCTATGCATGCAATACAATGCATCATCTCACTGTTGTTATCTTGTTGTTATCTTCGTGCTCATCATTGCATATTCACCTTCAACAATACATCTCGTGGAAACCTCAAATTTCCATTATGCTTTCTGTTATATCTTATCTAGTGCCACTACTATCATCTCTGTCTCACTTCAATAAACACCTGCCATGTGCTCCTCAACCATGCATTACCATCACATATTGAATTAATTCAATGCCTCCACAAAAACATTTCACTTCCCTTTTTCATGCAGCATACCAAGTGCCCACATTGTATCCAACCACTCACACTTGAAGCCACACAACATGGAATCCTCAACATGTTACAGTTCACCAGACTCAATCCACACACTGATTTCCACATGGATCACACATTCACATATTCAAAATAACATTAGACATACCTTATACACTCTTCCCTCTTCACGTAGCACCTATGGATTTGATATCTACATTCCTTTTCAACAACCTTCAATTTCCAAGCGCTCTTTTGGAATGTAGTTCTCTTTTTCTGCATTTATATCTTGATTGGGTGTCATTGCATATCCCCCTCTTCATACTCATCATTCTCCAAGATCAATTTAGTTGTAAACCTTCCCTCCATTGAGCATATTTGTATGCATCCATCCTCTTGAACATTTGTTGCATAATCCTGCAACATATTCCACTGCCACTGAACCAAAAATTTACCAATTACGGTTCTTCCTCTCACTGCAAGAATTCTTCTACCTTTCATGCTACGATTTTCTGCACATCCTGCACTCTACCACACTACAACTTCAACACAACCCCTCTTTCTTCTTCTGCTACAAGTCCAATGTAGCATCTCTATAATCTCCACTAACAGCTTTTCATCAACACGACATTCCCCAACACGTCTACCCTACACCATTTGTGATTGGAATTGTATATCATCATACATCATCTACCCAATCCAACTTCTAGAGGTGTTATTTACTCACTCACTTAGTTAGCTCTATCCATCATACCACATTTGTTGGAGTCATATACAACATTCTACCTCTCCACCAACACTCAGATTGTACAAAATATACTACCGTGATCTCATAGATATTTTCCACCTAAATAGCACTCAAACTAAGCAGTCTTCTACCATGATCTCTCTATGACCGTCCCCACCACAGGTTCAACCAGCTCTGATACCACTTGATGCAGCAATGGAGTTGTTCTCAGAGTCCACAACGAAAGCCCCTCTCTCCACAGTCAACAAGGAGTCACAACATTCCACATAGTTGTAGCTTACAAGGGATTTGTAGCTTTTGCTACAACACAAAGCCACATATACATGCAAATCCAATCATGGAAATTGTCAATAAACAACAAAATAAAAAAAATAACCAAAGATGACTCTACCCAGAAATTTAATAACATAGAATCAAAATAATCTTTATTGTTGTGCATGACAAAACTTTACAAGCTTATGCTCCATAGAAGAGCTACTCATACAGTTCTGGTCTCTTCTAATCATTGCTAGAATGCTCTCTCGTCCCGCTATGGTTTCCACGCCATAGGCCATGACATCCTCATTGACTGATCCACCTCTTCAATCTGATCCCCAAATCTCTCCTTTGAGTATATTCCCAATGATGCCTTTCTCCTTTGTGCAAAGTATATGTATTCTTCTGTAGGCAACTGTTCAATCATCTTCTGAGGTTCCGCGACCTTTCATTTCCATCTTCAATTTTTGTAGCACTCTCCATTTTTTCTTGTAGCAGCCCACCACTTTATCTCCCTTGATTTTTCGATAGTAGCTAGGCCTTCAACAACTCATGTTGACCACATGTTTAATTATCTCCACAATCAGTCTATGATTTCTTTGAATTCTAGTCCCACGATGTTGCAAGGTGATCTACAACCAAGAAAGCTTCCACGTGATAAAAAAAAAACTGATCTATGTAATTTGTCCCAACACCTATCTTGGTTTCATAACCACTATGTCTACTTCCACATCAAAGCGACCTGATCTGCAACCAACATCATGCTTCTTCAGTAATCATTTCCACGTGATCTGTAGCTAGCGTGCACCCAATTGAGTTCTGCAGCATGTACATTATGCGGTCTTCACTGCTTTATTGCTCATCAAGTATCCATAATCCACTCAATGTGGAGCCTATCACACTTCTGCTCGTGTCCCCACTTCCCATATTTAAAATGGAATGTTTTAGTACTGCATCATAATGGCTTTACATACTATCCATAAGCTTACATGAAAACTAATCGATATAATAATCAATGGAATTTAAAAACTAATTGTAAGTATGACACAACATTTAAAAGAAATATTAAACATTAATTTAAAATAAAAAACATCTTCCAATCTTTCATTCATAGAAGAAGAAAATAGTATGAAAATATAGAATTTTCCAAGTAAAGATATAGTGAAACAAACTCAATAGAAAAAAGATGCTACGATTGGATGGGATTGGAACCAGTATAGATACATCTTAACTCTATCCTTATTTTGATCTCGCTTAACACTTGATAGAGCCAAAGTTAAGATGGATCTATGATGGAGGATTCTATTATGGAGCACTTGAACCCCCAACGCAAGAGTTATGAAGGAGACAAGGTAGGATCACATCAACACAGGGACAACAACAATGAGACTTGCACCCCAAATCCATCTTTCAGATTGAAAAATATCCGGAACTAAATTCCATTAGGATATGAGATTTAAAGATACACACATACCTACCAATACTTGGATGATATATTTTCCCTCATTACCAACCATTGGACTCCATAACCCACAAGTCCTATGAATGAGGCTATAAATATAACTGCCCAGATGAGCATAGGACGCATTGCATATCCAGTTGTCCATCCCAGATCCTTTCCCAATTCCGAAGCCACGACAATAAGAGGTAATTTCACATGGTCATCAACACTACCACGTGAAATTAACTCTTATTGCCACATCAACAATGTAACCCCCAACCAATGACATATGACATCACTAGAGACTGCCACATCAATGTTTTAGCCTAGGCAATGCATAGTCCTATACCTAGTCAATGCACAATGGAGGTACGATTAGATTGTATAGTTAATTCCATGTGGCCCACTTAGGAACTTCCATGTGGAACTTCTAACCTCCCTTGTGGGGATTCACACTTGAATTTTGGAAGAAAATTTCAAATTGACATAGCTTTGTTATTTGGACTTGGGTTCGGGTCTCAATTTTTAGATTGTGTATATTTTTATCCTCTATGTATTGGCATAAGTGATTTCAATTTATTTTACAGTTTCAAGTAGTGAAAGTGGATATTTTATAAATAGGAAAGGAGTATCCTTATTACAATTTTTCAAGGGCATACCTTCCTCATATAAACATGTTTTGAGCCCCTTTCCTTTTTTAATTTATTTATATGTTTTTGATATCTACATAGTGGTAGAGGTTATTTTAGTTAATTTTGCATTTTGTTTTCTAATTTGTAAAATGAGTACTTTTGAACCATCATGTGATTCAATTGATTAGTATAAATTCCTATTCCTGCAAATCCTACATGAAAGACCTACTAAAAATAAAGGTATGTATGAAATCACTCTTGGGATAGATGCCACACTATTGGACAATGAGAAACATACAAAATGTTTAAGTTGTAACGACATAGAAAGGGGGCTTATTGGCATGCTAATCTCTGAAGATCTAAAATAATATTTTTGGTCACTTGACGCACCATAGGACTCGCATGGCTGAATTTCAAATAACTCTTTAGTAAAACAAATTTGATTCATTCTCATGAATTGGAAAATCAACTCATTGTTATTGATTGGAAAAAAAATCTTAAAATTGAAGATTACATCGTGAAATTAAAGCTCTTAAGATTTTAAGTTAGCAGTTATGGAATCGCTAAGATAGATGATCAAATAATCATGTCTATTGTTTTTAAGCTCAAAACCCCTTTTAACATTCTTGTCTCTACATTTTATTCAACTGGAGATGCATTAGGTAGAAACTATAATATGCCTTTCTTTGATCTCTTTTGTGAACAATTAACACATGAACAAGGTAATTAATTCTTTCATATGGGTGTGCTTGATACAAGTTTTATTTTTTTTTGCTCACAATAACATGAGCACCAAACCCTCCAAAGAGTATAATTCCAAAGTGTTAGAATAGTAATCCAACCCCTTAGCACCTTAGTTTAACTCCTTAGTCAATTTTATTGCATTTTGCATTAATACATTATGGTTTTGGACTTAGGGTGCTTAGTTGGACCAATAACCAATCAAATTGGGACATTCACACCCACATGAGTGCTCCAACTCAGTCAACTAGCCACATGTGCACCCTCATCATTGTTGATGTGCTCCCATTCATTGAATGTGGACAACTTGGTTGGCTAGGAGCGCTAGAGGTGGATTTTGTCCATTTTTGGCATGATTTGGTGCATTTAATGCCACCTAGAGCCTCTCACTCACCCAGACTTCCACACCCATGCATGCCAAGGTGTAATCATTGCCCCATGTCATCTCATCCACGTCCACACAGCAATTCCATTTGGGCTGATTTGGAGCATGATTGACCCACCTAGGGGCAATTGATGCCAATTTGGCAATTTTCACTTGTACAGTCACATTGGTATTGCAAAGCCTCACAAAACAATTTTCATTTAATATAAACCTGTTGCTAACATGTTTTTATGTTAGACAGTAAAAATATAACCTGTTTATGTTCACATTGCATGTGTAAATTGCTTCTCATTTAATGGTTTTTTGTTGGTTTTGCACCAAATTCGATTTGTGAGTTTCTCTAAGGCTCCTAGATCTTCCCGTGGGTCAAATTTATCACATGGTATCAAAGCAGAGTGGATTTTATTGAGTTGTATATCAATCCAGAGTGTTTTGAATTGTATTTTTAGAGAAATTCCAAATAAATTTGAGTTGTTTTTACAGGAACATTCGACAATTTCATCACTATTAGCGCAGGAAGAAATGGAATCTAACCACATCTTTCTAACACCTTTCAACTTCATCAATTGGAAGGAAGATATGGTGATTCAATTGAGGGCCAAAGGTCTCTACAGAGTTACAATGGGCACAGAGGTGGAGCCAAACTTTGTTGTAGAGAAAGCCAAGTACTTCAACAAATTAGATGAAGCATATTGATTGTTATGCTTGAGTATTTCAAGAGAAATCTTGTTCCACATAGACATTTTAACCACCCCCAATTAATTATGGGTAAAACTAGAGACATTATTTGGGAAAACTGATGAACTAAGAGGTCACCAGCTTGAGAACAAGCTGATCAGCCTGAGCCCAACGCACTTTGACACTATCCAGGACTTCTTTACCAAGTTTAATTCACTTTTGTTGCAGCTGAAGAAATGTGGCATTGAGAAGAAAGAGGACCAGTTGATTTTTTCCATACTTTCAAAGTTGGGGCCAGAATTCTCAGTCTTTGTCAACACATTTCATTCTGGCAAGCTAACACTTCAAAATTGGCAAATTCCAAGTCTGGCTGGATTCATGGAGTCACTCACTCAGGAGCAAGACAGGCTAGTCCAAATGGGAACCATCAAGGCTAAGGATCAATCCTTGGCCATGGGATTTTTGAATGCCTCAAAGGGAAAGCCCAAGTCAAAGAATTCGAAGTTGCTAGAGAATAAGAAACCAGGAAAACCCAAATCCAGTGATGGGGGTTCGAATCCTCCTAAGGAGAAGGACAAGAGAAGAAAAGAGAAGACCAAATGCACCTATTGCCACAAGGGATGGCATCCAGAGAGCTCATGCATGAAAAAAATCATTGACCAGATGGTGCGGCTGTTGGAGAAGAATAACATTCCAGTCCCTGACAGCGCAAGGAAGAAGGATGGCACCTCCAGTTCAGATGGAAAGGAGAAATGTCATGCTTTGGTAGCAAGTACCTCTAATTCCTCATATTTTATCATTGATTCGGGGGATTCTAGACACATGGTATCCACAAGAGATCTCTTCTCCTCCATGCATTCGAATGTTGGCCCAGCAGACCGAATGGGGGATGATTCAAAAATCCAGACCAAGGGGATTGGTAAGATTGACCTAGAGCATGGTTTTTTCAGTGATCTATTGTATGTACCAGACCTTGTGGCAAATTTGTTGTCAGTATATCAAATGACCCATACAGGAGAGGCAAAGAGAGTGACCTTCACTCCATACATGGTAGAGATTGCATAAATCTCATCAAACCAAGTCATTGCAATTGGGTATGCAGACCACCATGAGAGGATGTACAAGTTTTTGAACTTCCTCCCCACTTCCAATGACCAAGCTCTTCTATCACATGCCAATGAGATTTCCAATATATGGCATGAGAGGTTTGGTCACACGGGGGCTTCACTTGTTGGCCAATATCCTATCATGTTAGTTCATATTGTGGGTTTTAAAATTATCAAAAATCGAACCAATATATTGCAGGTATTGGGGGGATGAGGGGTTTAAGGTGGGGGTAGGTAGGGTGGTTTATAAGGATTGAGGTATAAAAAGGGGTGGGGAGGAGGTTTTAAGTATTGGGAGGGGGTTTCAACAAAAAGAGCTTGAGTCAATATCTCTCAAAATTAAGGGTATTCTTTAATATCCCATGATCGTACGTGCTATGTGAGAGGTTCACTAACTGAAGACCCCGTGTTTGGTCACATGAACTAAAAGTACCTCCAAGAACTACACAGAGATGATATGGTGGAAGGACTTCCACAAATTAAATCATCAAATGGAGCATGCATTGGGTGTGTAGTTGGGAAGCAACCAAAGTGAAGCTATGAGAAGGGAATGGAAAGGAGAGCCACACAACCACTTGGGTTGGTGCATTCATATATTATAGGTCCTCTTCCCACTCCATCATATGGTGGATCAAGGTATGTACTTACATTTATCGATGATTACTCAAGATTCTGCTGGGTGTACTTCCTCAAATTAAAGTCTGAAGTTTTTGAACAATTGAAGGTTTGGAAGGTGTTGGTAGAAAATCAAAGTGGGCATAAGATTAAGATACTTAGGACTGATAATGGGAAGGATTATGTAAACAATAATATACAACACCTTTGTGAGGAGTGTGGCATCCAAATGCAACACTCAACTCCCTACACACCATAGCATAATGGTGTGGCAGAGAGGAAGAATAGATCTCTCAAGGAGATGGCCACTTGCATGATTGAAACAAGGGATCTAAGTCCCAAGATATGGGCTAAGGCCAGTAATGGTGCTGAAAACATACAAAATAGAGCCTTCCACAAATTAGTAAAAGGAAATACTCCCTATGAGATGTGGTTTGGCCATAAACCAAATGTCTCAAATTTCAGGATTTTTGGAACTGGGGCATGGGCTCGAATCCCTTCTAACAAGAGGAAGTCCTTGCAGCCACAAAGAAAGGAATGCATCATGGTTGGGTATGGTGAGGATACAAAAGGTTACAAACTCTTTGACACTTCCATACTCAAGACATTTGTTGAAATAAGTGTGCAATTTGAAGAAGAACCAATACCATATTTTGAGCTTGCACCAGGGGATAGCACTTCTCCTCAACAATTTGATGATGTAAGTGATGATTCATGCTCTGTTTTTTCTTATATGTCTAATAATAATATGGCTGTATATGAAATTTTTGTATATGAGTCACCATCAAGGCCCAAGTGGGATGAAAAAATCATACAAGCTGCAGGGGAATTGGATGGCAATCCCCAAGATCCTAGGAAGACTAGATCTCAAACTAGTAATGTTTGCTTTGCAAGTGATAGTGCTCTTGCTAAGCATTGTTATATCAGCAATATTTGGCAGACATATCAGCAATATTTTAATGACGCAATATGGCAAACAACAATGGAATAAGAGTTCCATTCTCTCCAAGAGAATGAGACATGGGCATTGGTTCCCCTTCCTCCCAAGAGGAAGCTTGTTCAATGCAAGTTGATCTTCCGAACCAAACCTGTTGCTAATGGTTCAGATGTGAAATACAAAGCAATATTAGTTGCTAAGGGCTACTCTCAAGTCCATGGTGTGTATTATACTGAGATCTTTGAACCAGTTGCAAAGATAGACTCCATAAGACTAGTTCTGGCAATTGCAGCTAGTAAGGGTTGGCAAGTGCACCACATGGATGTCAAAAGTGAATTCTGGAGTGACTAAGGGTTGGCAAGTGCACTCCATCTTATTCACTCCAGCCTCATGATTTCTGATGTGCTCCCATTCATTGAATGTGGACAGCTTGGTTGACTAGGAGTGCTAGAGGTGGATTTTGTCCATTTTTGGCCTGATTTGGTGCATTTAATGCCACCTAGAGCCTCTCACTCACCCATAGTTACACACCCATGCATGCCAATGTGTAATAATTTCCCCATGTCACCTCATCCATGTCCATAAAGCAATTTGTGGCCATTTGGGCTGATTTGGAGCATGATTGGCCCACATAGGGGGGATTGATGCCAATTTGGAAACTTTCACTTGTACAGTCACATTGGTCTTCCAAATCCTCACAAAACACTTTTATGTAATATAAACCTGTTACTAACATGTTTTTATGTTAGACAGTCAAAATATAACCTATTTCTGTTCACATTGCATGTGTAAATTTCTTCTCATTTAATGGTTTTTTGTTGGTTTGCACCAAATTCAATTTGTAAGTTTCTATAAGGCTCCTAGATCTTCCCATGGGTTGAATTTATCACACAAAGGATCCAAAAAACCCATTATCTCCAATTCTTCTATAATGACTCATCCTTTTATAGGGAACAAGAATGTGTTCCCCAAGTACAATGCCCTATGAAGAAGGAGGACTTTGTTCGCATAGTTGATGACCCTAGAAAGAATACACCTTCCTTGATGGATTTTCCAGCTCAACCAATGAATAAAGAGAGAGGGTGCATCCCCCTAGCCAAAAGTTTGATGCATTGTTTATTATTATTTCTAGGTAGTTAGTTAGAGGCATAGTTAGTGCTCAACTTTTGAGTGATCTAACATTAATAAGTTAGTTACATTCTCATATAATATTAGTTTCTAATCTTGAGTGACATGCATACCTAAACTAGGTGTTTGGACATGGAGACTTTGTAAGTCTTTAAAAATGCCTCTTTGATTTATTAAATAAACTAAGAAAGTTGAGTTTCTCTTCTCTAATTTTTGGGTTTCTCATGTGTTATTTTTCTCTTAGATCACCTACAAGTTCCTCTCTCTATTGTTTATTTATATGTTGGATCAATATCAACCTTGTATGGTGCATGTTTTGTATTTGATTCTTGTTGTAAATTACAATTATTTTAGTTATTTAGTGGTATAGTTATAGGTGCCTCGGACTGCCTCCCTCCATTCACATTTTATATTTATTTTTTTTATTTGAGATATTGCATGCTAATGTTTGGGATAACCTCTCTATGTCCATTCCATCTCTTTAAATATGATATTATATCGGAAAATAAGATTAAGGTTCCCTCTTAGATTTGATGAGCTACGTGGTTTTTTCTCTCATCATTTTATACTTTTGCATAATAAATGAGTAATATTGAATATCTTATGCCTAAGGGATACCCCCCATGGCTGCTAGATTTTTCTTGTTATCCTAATGTATGGAACTAGAATTCTTCCATAGGATGCTTTGGAACTATTCCTAGACAAGAACAACATCCGATATGGTGTTGTTGCTAAAGAAGATATTAAAAGTTTTTCTTTCCCTTGGAAATGGCATGACATAGTTCCTCGAAGATGAAAAGGAACAAAACAATAAGTTGCTTATCTCTTTGAAGAGAAATAATTTAGAGAAAAGTTTCACTTGGCAATTACATTACATTTAATACTCCACTAGGAAGATAACCCTATTTATAATGAAAGAGTTTTTTTTAAAGCATAAGGTGTTTGACAAGAGTTTCTTTCAAGAAGCATGGGTTTCATTGTTTAAGCCTTTACTTCTCCTTCCTACACATATAAGAAGGATGTTTCTCTATTTTATGCATTGGGATAGTCATATATTGAAAACCTTACCTACCCCCATGGAGAAAGAATTATAAAATAAATGTGCATTTTAATGGTTAAATAGAAACATAAACTATTATAAAATAAGTGTGCATTTTAATGGTTGAATAACTTAAATAATTATCAATATTCCCTCAGTTGGATGCCTTGTAAGTTATTGTTA
Source organism: Pseudotsuga menziesii (assembly GCA_001517045.1). Lineage (NCBI taxonomy): Eukaryota > Viridiplantae > Streptophyta > Pinopsida > Pinales > Pinaceae > Pseudotsuga > Pseudotsuga menziesii. The sequence continues at coordinate 13,453 of LPNX011140182.1, forward strand.
GATGCATTGAAGGTTGAGCAATGGCTTGAATTACAAATTCTTCTGATTGTTCTCTCAATTATGCTCATCTTTATGTCTTCTTCTCTCCGGCCTTCTCTCATACAACATTTTCATCAACTCATTGGTGATCATATTTTCCAATGTACATTTAAATATTTCTCATCTTAACTGTTAATTAATTAATTTCTTATAGAGTCTTTTTCTCAAATTTGATTATTGAGAAAAAGACTTGACTTACAATTTCTTCATATTGTTCTCTCAATTATGCTCATCCTCTCTCTATCCTTCTTTCATACATATTTTCATCAAATCGTTAGTAATCATATTTTCTATTGTACATTTTAATATCTCCCATCTTGAGTGTTAAATAATTTATTCTTGAAATAGTACTTTTCTCAATATTAATTGCTTCACAAGTGTTTTTCATATTTTTTTATGCATAAATGGTTGGAATTGTGTAATATATAAATATGTTGTTGGGTTTGCAAGAAATCGATTGAGCTCTCCTCAATACTCAAAATTGTAAGAATAGTCAGATATATGAAGTGTCTAAAGGAGATTAATTGAGCTTCCAATCTATGTAATTTAATCAAGCTCAATAGATCAATCAAGCAACATTTCAAACCACGAAATTTTTTAGTCTAGGGTTTTCTTAACCCTCTATCAAGTTATTTTAAAAACAATGTATTAAAGGCTCAATCGAGTTATATAGCTCGATCAACCACTTAATTTGTAGAATTTTCCCTCTTTTTATAGGATTTTTTGCAATTTCAACTTCCAAATAGTGAAATACCTTCATCTCAATCATCGTAGGAGGAGGAGTTAAAGACACTACATTCCTCAATGAATAATCTAATGGTATATCAATTTTACCCTTTTGAATTTATATTATATTTTATATTTATTTTCTTTCAAAACTTATGCTAAAAAATTCCATGGTTTTAAAGGTTTTGAAATAAAAATAAAAAACATATACAATAGACAACCAAACAATCATAAATAAAAATATGTGGGATCCATGTGGATTTTTCCTCTTCAAAAGGGTATTTTTGTTTTTTCAATTTATGTAAATAAATGGAAAAAATCTCATAAGAACATAGAGATGTCTAAATTGTGATTCAAATATTAATGGATTGACTCCAAACAATAATAATAATAATAATAATAATTGAGATCTACTAGTATGTTATGTGTAGATCATCCTCCTATATTTTGTTTCTGAAAAATATATATTGAACATTGAATTATTTGATGGGAATAAAACTCACTTGTTAACTTTTCCATAAATTTTTAATCACAATCATTTAATTAAATGCAAATTTGGCAATTTAAATGACAACATTTAAAAAAAATTAATATCGTTAGAAATAAAACACGCTCCTACAAGTTTATTTATATCTAGACATCAAAATTCACAAGGCTTATATAAGTTACGGTAGCCTCAATCTAAAAAATATGTAAATATTGATTTTTCATCACCACTTTTCATTGAAAAGTGTTGCCCATTTTCATGGATTCACACTTATGGGGGAGCTATCTCAAAAGACTACTAGTAATGTTGATTGCAGTGAGAGAATATTTCTACAGCCTAAGTGGGTGAGATGTGTCATGTCTATAGTATTGATTTAGCACATGCAAACTCCAAATAAATAAATAAATAAATAAAATCTAAGACCACGTAGATGTCGGCTCAAAAAAATAAAGATTAAAAAAAACTATAAAACCAAGTACATATTCACTATAAGTTTAAATTGGATACATTATAAGACACGTATATAAATATATATCAAATCTCACCAATTTCAAACTCCTCCACTATTTTGATAGCTCCCCAACAATTTCAGAATATTTAGATATATAAGCCAGAAATATCAAACTCCATTTAAGAAATTGTAATTCTAACTGGTATTGCAGTTCTAATATTGCAATTTACTATATTAGACCAGTGTGTGTATACAGAGAGATCAACTATCACTATACAATCTACACACATCATGTTATATAGCAAAAAATAATCAGTTGTCACAATGGATTAGATTTCACATATTAAAGGGTTTCATATGAGAGCACATATATGAAACGCAATATACTATAGAATGAGAACTATATACAAAGAACGACAAATGTATCCATAAAAACCCATGTTTCCTCAATTAGATTCCATGTAGGTTCTTGTTAGTTGCATTGAAGGTTGAGCAATGGCTTGAATTACAACTTCTTCCTATTGATCTCTCAATTATGTTCATCTTTGTCTCTTCTTCTGTCTAGCCTTCTCCCATACTTTAGTTTCATCAACTACTTGGTGATCATATTTTCCAATGTACATTTAAATATTTCCCATCTTGAGTGTTGATTAATTAATTCTTTAAATAGTCTTTTTCTCAATTTTGATTATTAAGAAAAAGACTCGATAAAACTTCTTCCTATTGTTCTCTAAATTATGCTCAACCTCTCTCTATCCTTCTTTCATACTTATTTTCATCAACTCGTTGGTAATCATATTTTCTATTGTACATTTTAATATTTTCCATCTTGAGCATTGACTAATTTATTCTTTAAAGAGTATTTTTCTCAATATTAATTGCTTCACATGCGTTTTTTTCATATTTTTACTATGCACAAATGGTTGGAATTGTGTAATATATAAAAATGTTGTTGGGTTTACAAGAGCTCGATTGAGCTCTCCTTAATACTCGAAATTGTAAGAATAGTTAGATGTATGAAGTGTTTAAAGGAGATTAATCGATCTTCCAAGTTATGTTACTTAATCAAGCTCAATAGCTCAATCAAGCAACATTTCAAACCGTCAGTCCAGGGTTGTCTTAATTCTCAATCAAGTTATTTAAAAACAATGTATTAAAGGCTCAATCGAGCTATATAAGTCGATCAACCACTTAATTTATAGAATTTGTTCCCTCTTTTTATAGGATTTTCTACAATTTCAACTTCTATATAGTGAAACCCCTTCATCTCAAGTGTCTTAGGTGGAGGAGTTAAGGACACAAGTTCCTCGGTTAATAATATAATGGTATATCATTTTTACCCTTTTGATTTTATATTATACTTTATATTTATTTTCTTTTAAAACTTATGCTAAAAATCCAGGGTTTTAAAGGTTTTGAAATAAAAATCAATAAAATATAAAATAGACAACCAAAAAATTATAGAAAAAATATGTGGGATCCATGTGGATCTTTCCTCTTCAAAAGGGTATGTATTTTTTATTTTTCAATTTATGTAAATAATTGGAAAAATTCTCATAGGAACATAGAGGTTTCTAAATTGTGATTCAAATGTTAATTGATCAACTCCAAATGATAATAAGAATTGAGATCAACTAGTACGTTATGTGTAGACCATCCTCCTATATTTTGTTTTTGAAATCAATATATTGAACATTGAATTATTTGATGGGAACAAAACTCACTTGATAACTTTTGCATAAACTTTTAATCACAATCATTTAGTTAAGTGCAAATTTGGAAATTTAACTGAAAACATTTTTTTAAATATCATTAGAAATACAACACTTTCCCACAAGTTTATTTCTATCTAGACATCAAAATTCACAAGGCTTATTTGAGTTGTGGTAACTTCAATCTAAAAAAATATGTAAAATGTCGATTTTCATCACCACATTTCATTGAAAAGTGTTGTCCATTTTCATGCATTCACACTTATGGGAGATATGTCTCAAAATAATCCTTAGTAATGTTGATTGTAGAGAGAGACACTTTCTACTGCCCAAGTGGGTGAGATGTGTCATGTCTGTAACACTGGCGTGGCACATGCAAACTCCAAAAAAATTAAAATTAAAAAAAATATATATAAAACCAAGTACATGTCGACTCAAAAAAAATAAAGATAAAAAAACTATAAAACCAAGTACATATTCACTCCAAGTTCAAATTGGATACATTGTAAGACACATATAAATATATATCAAATCTCACCAATTTCAAACTCCTCCACTATTTTGATAGATCCCCAACAATTTGAGTATATTTAGATATATAAGACAAAACTTTCAAACTCCATTTAAACAATTGTAATTCTAACTGGTATTGCAGTTCTAATATTGTAATTTATTATATTAGATCGTTGTGTTTATACAAAGAGAACAACTATCACTATACAATCTGCATACATCATGTTATATAGCAAAAAAAATTCAGCTGTCAAAATGGATTAGATTTCACATATTAAGTGTTTCTTATGAGAGACTATATATGAGACACATTATACTATAGAATGAGAACTATATACACAGAACGCGAACTCTAGCCATAAAAACTCATATTTCTTTAATTAGATGCCCTGTAGGTTCTTGTTAGATGCATTTAAGGTTGAGCAATGGATTGAATTACAACTTCTTCCTATTGCTCTCTCACTTATGCTCATCTTTGTATCTTCTTCTTTCTAGCCTTCTCTCATACTTCATTTTCATCAACTAAGTTGGTGATCATATTTTCCAATGTACATTTATACATTTCCCATCTTGAGTGTGGATTAATTTATTCTTTAAAGAGTCTTTTTCTCAATTTTGATTATTGAGAAAAAAGACTTGACTCACAACTTCTTCCTATTGTTCTCTCAATTATGCTCATCCTCTCTCTGTCCTTCTTTCATACTTCTTTTCATCAACATGTTGATAATCATATTTTCTATTGTACATTTTAATATTTTCCATCTTGAGTGTTGACTAATTTATTATTTAAAGAGTTTTTTTCTCAATATTAATTGCTTCACAAGTGTTTTTTTAATATTTTTATTATGCACAAATGGTTGGAATTGTGTAATATATAAAAATGTTGTTGGGTTAATACTCAAAATCGTAATAATAGTCAGATAAATGAAGTGTTAAAGGAGATTAATGAAGCTTCCAAGCTATGTAACTTAATCAAGCTCAATAGCTCAATCAAGCATGATTTTAAACCACACAAACTGTCATCCCAAGGTTTTCTTAAGCCTCGATCAAGTTATTCAAAAAACAATGTATTAAAGGCTGATTTGGAAGGAAGTTGCGTTAGCAAGTTGAAACTCTCGACGTTTCGATCCCTACTCTGGGATCATCATCAAGAGACAAACGAAGATTGTATTAAAGGATCAATCGAGATATATAACTCAATCAACAACTTAATTTGTAGAATTTAATCCCTCGTTTTATAGGATTTTCCGCAATTGCAACTTCCATATAGTGAAACCCGTCATCTCAATAATCTTAGGTTGAGGAGTTAAGGACACTTGATTCCTCAATGAATAATCTAATGGTATATCATTTTTACCATTTTGATTTCATATTATATTTCATATTTATTTTCTTTTAAAACTTATGCTAAAAAAATCTACAGTTTTAAAGGTTTTGAAATAAAAATCAATAACATATAAAATAGATAGCCAAAAAATATGTGGGATCTGTGTGGATATTTCCTCTTCAAAAGGGTATGTATTTTTTATTTTTCAATTTATGTAAATAATTGGAAAAACACTCATATGAACAGAAAGGTGTCTAAATTGGGATTCAAATATTAATGCATCGACTCCAAATAATAATAATAATTGAGATCAACTAGTACGTTACGTGTAGATCATCCTCCTCTATTTTGTTTTTGAAATATATATATTGACCATTGAATTATTTGATGTGAACAAAACTCACTTGTTAACTTTTCCATACATTTTTAATCACAATTATTTAATTAGGTGAAAATTTGGCAATTTAAATGACAACATTTTTTTCTAAATATCATTAGAAATACAACACTTTCCTACAATTTTATTTCTATCTAGACATCAAAATTCACAAGGATTATATGAATTGTGGTAAGATCAATCTAAAAATTATGTAAAATATTGATTTTTCATCACCACGTTTCATTGAAAAGTGTTTCCCATTCTCACGGATTCACACTTATGAGAGACATGTCTCAAAAGACTCCTTAGTAATGTTGATTGTAGAGAGAGGCGCTTTCTACTGCCCAAGTGGGTGAGATGTGTCACGTCTATAATGCTGATGTGGCACATGCAAACTCCAAAAAATAAATATAAAAAAAATTCTAAAACCAAGTACATGTCGGCTCAAAAACATAAAGATAAAAAATTTATAAAACCAAGTACATATTCACTACAAGTTTAAATTGGATACATTGTAAGACATGTGTATAAATATATATCAAATCTCACCAATTTCAAACTCCTCTACTATTTTGATAGCTCCCCAACAATTTGAGTATATTTAGATATATAAGCCACAAATTTCAAACTCCATTTAAACAATTGTAATTCTAACTTCTAACTGGTATTGTAGTTCTAATATTGCAATTTACTATATTATACCATTGTGTTTATACAGAGAGAACAACTATCACTATACAATATTCATACATCATGTTATATAGCAAAAAAAAATCAACTATCAAAATGGATTAGATTTCACATATTAAAGTGTTTCTTATGAGAGCATATATATGAAACGCAATATACTATAGAATGAGAACTATATACAAAGAACGAGAACTGTATCCATAAAAACCCATATTTCCTCAATTGGATGCCTTGTAGATTCTTGCTAGATGCATTGAAGGTTGAGCAATGGCTTGAATTACAACTTCTTCCTATTGTTCTCTCAATTATGCTCAACTTTTTCTCTTCTTCTATCTAGCCTTCTCTCATACTTCAGTTTCATCAACTACTTGGTGATCATATTTTCCAATGTACATTTAAATATTTCCCATCTTGAGAGTTGATTAATTAATTCTTTAAAGATTCTTTTTCTCAATTTTGATTATTGAGAAAAAGACTCAACTTACAACTTCTTCCTATTGTTCTCTCAATTATGCTCAACCTCTCTCTATCCTTCTTTCATACTTATTTTCATCAACTCGTTGGTAATCATATTTTCTATTGTACATTTTAATATTTTCCATCTTGATCGTTGACTAATTTATTCTTTAAAGAGTGCTTTTCTCAATATTAATTGCTTCACATGCGTTTTTTTATGTTTTTTTAATATTTTTATTATGCACAAATGGTTGGAATTGTGTAATATATAAAAATGTTGGTGGGTTTACAAGAGCTCGATTGAGCTCTCCTTAATACTCAAAATTGTAAGAATAGTCAAATATATGAAGTGTTTAAAGGAGATTAATCAATCTTCTAAGTTATGTAACTTAATCACGTTCAATAGCTCAATCAAGCAACATTTCAAACCACAAAAATCGTTATTCCAAGGTTTTCTTAACCCTCAATCAAGTTATTAAAAACCAATGTATTAAAGTCTCAATGTGAAAATATGATTCACAACAAGATATAGGAGATAAAGAAATCCTTACAACTCAAGATATTCACAAATTATGCAGAAAAATAGTGAAAAGACTTATTAATCTATTACAGTAATCTAAGGGCTAAACACAAGTCTCATCAAAGATTAATAACAATAAGGCATGAAAATGGTGTAATTGTGCTACAAAATGAGTAGCCACTCTGTATATTCACACAAAGAAAGAGTAATACAATACAATATCATGCTGCAAGCATGAATGACAAAGCAATTCGAATTCCCAAGGAGGTCATTCAAATTGAATGAGTAAGTCTAGCTTAACTAAATGTAAGCCACAGTCAACACTCCAGTTAACCACTGATCAAAACCCTAATTGACTCAACTGAACCCTAACTGAAGTTGGAGTGCAATAAATGACTGAGTCTAACTGAAATTGGGTCAGACATATGTCACAGCAAACCAACCAACAAGTGGTAGCGCATCAATGACTCCAATGAACCCCGATGAGGTTAACTGAAGTGTAATTGAACATCAGAAGTGGTTGGAGGTGCCCCTATTGACTCCAGTTCATTAAATAATCAATAAATAATCAATTTAATGATGGAGGGTGCCTTCATTGCTATATTTAACTGATTGTAACCATCATTTAGAAATATGGGGCATTAATGACACTTAGATCACCCCCGGAGTGCTCCAGTTAGCCTCCCCGAATGTAGGAGAAGGATAAGTTATCCTCCTTGATTGACGGTAGGCATGGGTGTGATCTAGCTGATGTCATCTAGTGCACCTTTGATTTCAATTAAGTCAATAATACTTAGGATAGTGGTTTAACTAGGCCAAATTGACCAAAATGAGTATGTAAGGTGGTAAATGTCTCCAACACCCCCCCTTAAGTTATACTCAAGAGGAGTTAGAAAACATAAAATGCATAAAAATGCTAGGGCCCTGAAAAACCAAGGCTATAGGTCACCCTATACAATACTGAAACTGAAATAATGCCCAAAAACAAACTAAGTGAGGAAAAGAGGGCCCAACCCAGTGGGAAAACCCCCCCCTCAAGTTGAACACTGAAAGTAATCTGATCACCCTGATGGACTCACCCCCAATAGTGAACGGAGGTAAGGGAACTTCTTTTCTAAAAAAAATTTGGTGAAGATGTATGCAATCTGCTCATCAATCAGGCAACATTGCAAAATGATGGTCCTGTCATGCACTAGATCCCTGATATAGTGCTTGTCGATCTCTACATGCTTGGTCCTCTACCTGGTAAATAGATCTGTGGATATCTTAATAACACTTTGATTGTCACAAAAGAGGATAGTGTACAATGTACTACCAAGATCAAACTCTGAAAGAATTCCTTGCAACCAAACTACTTGGATGCAAGCATTCACTACTCCTTGATACTCGACCTCTGCTGAAGATAATGCTATGGCGGCCTAATTTTTGCTAGAAAAACAAATGGGGCCACCACCAAACATGAAGACATATTCAGAAGTAGAATTTTGATCAATAGAAGAATCACCCACCCAATCAAAATCTATATATCCAACCAGCTCTAGCTCGGAGTCTGCAGCATAGTGAATGACGTAGGTCCTGGTTCCTTGAATATACTGGAGGATCCTCTTGGCTACCTTCCAATGAATATCATGAGGCTGCTGCATGTATCTTGATATATCATTCACGACATAACAGATATCAGGCCGAGAATGTTTCAAGTACAACAAGCTACCAATCAGTTGTCGGTAAATAGTGCAGTCCATGGGAGGCGTGCTTTTTCCTTCTTCAAGGTTGATCCCTGAAAGAAATGGAATGGTGCAAGCCTACATTCAGCCATGTTAAACTTGACTAATAGGTCTGATATGTATTTGGACTAAGTGACCATTATCCCATCATAATTTTTCTCAATTTCAAGCCCCAAAAATTGTTTTAGGAGACCCAAATCACTCATTTCAAAGGCATTGTGGAGAGCAGTTTTGATGGATGAAATGGAAGCAACTGTGCTACCTGTGATCAGTAATTCATCAACATATAAAACAATAATAATAAAATGAACATTATACTTCTGCATATACACATTTGGATCTGATCTACACCTTTGAAAGTTTTGTGAGAGAAGGAATGCATCCATCTTGGAATACCACTCTCTTGGGGTCTGTTTTAACCCATATAGTGACTTCTTTAGCTTGCAAACCAAAAATGGATCAGAGATGTATCCCTCAGGATAATTCACGTATATATCCTCATGAAGATCTCCATGTATAAAGGCTGACTAAACATCCATATGATGCACTTCCCAGTGCTTAGATGCTGAAATTGCCAAAACTAGGTGGATGGAGTCCATTTTTGCAACCGGTGCAAAGGTCTCATGGTAGTCCACACCATGGAACTGAGAGAAACCTTTTGCCACCATCCTTGCCTTATATTTGTAGGTGCTTCCATTAGCATCAACCTTGGTCTAAAACACCCACTTGCATTGAACCAATTTCCTTCCTAGAGGAAGAGAAACTAGCTCCCAAGTAGTGTTTTTCTGAAGAGAATTCATCTCTTCATCCATGGCAACTTGCCATCTCGGATACTTCCGAGCATGGTAGTAGGATTTTGGGTCTGAACTAATCATCAAATAACAAGTTTTAGACATCAAATTATCAAGAAAGAGAGCGCAATACCTACTCTTTGGAAATCAAACCGAGTTCTCCTTAGATCATCCATATTTCCAATGTTATCTCCTGCGAAGGAGAGTGTCTGTCGGGCCCATGTGGGAAGATGATTTTGTGCTTCAGGTTCTGATTTAGCATTTGATGTTTTTTGTACACTGATATAAAAAATTAGAGTATCCAAATCAGGGTCATCACCCCCAATTTCATCATCCAAATATTCAATAGAATAGGAAGGAAATTCAACAGTTTTCTCCTTCACTAGTTCCACCTCCTGAAGAGGCTCATCGAACATGACACTTATCTTGATGATGATCTGTTTTGTTTTGATATCCAGAAGCTTGAAAACTTTTTATTCATTAGGATACCCAATAAACAGACATTCTATGCTTTGCAGTTGCAAAGCCCTTCTTTTATCAAGTGGAATTCGGGCCCATGCAGTGGACCCAAACACCTGGAGGTTCAACACATCCAGCTTGTGTCTGAAGTATGCTTCAAAAGGGGTCTTCCATTTCATGGATGAGTGTGGAACTCTATTCTTAATTTATGCTATAGCATGCATGGCTTCATCCCACAAATTTGCAACCAACTTCCTTGATTCCAACATACAGGTGGTCATCTCCTTGAGAGACCGATTCTTCCTTTCTACTACACCGTTCTGCTGGGGAGTGTAGGGAATTGAATGTTGGACCTGAATACCACTTTGGGAGCATATGTGTAGAAAATAATTATTGACATACTCCCCACAATTATTACATCTCAATATCTTGATCTTAAGCCCAGAGGCATTCTTGATCAAGGCCTTCAGTTCAGATATTTTTTCACATACTTCAGACTTCTTTTTGAGAAATAAGACCCATGTGTAACTTGAAAAATAATCAATAAAAGTTAGAATATACCTTGATCCATTCATGGATGTGATAGGCATCATACAGCTGATATCAAAATGTATCAGCCCCAAGATACATGTAGCTCGGTTTGCCTTCCCCCGATCGTACTTGTGCTTAGGGTGTTTTCCAACCACACAGCCCTTGCAAATTCCAATGGTTGCCTTGATGACTGAGAAGCCTTCAACCATGGAGTTTTTCTATAATTGCTTCAAATATTTGAAATTTATACGGAAAAACCTTTCATGCCACAACCTACTAACTTCATTTCCATGAGTTAGCAGTGCGATGGGCTTTGCATCCACCACAAAGTGGGAGAACTCATAGGTTTTTGCATGATGGTTTGCAAGGCCTTTAGCAATGAGTTTCTTGGATGAAAGTTCCATTATCTCAACATAATTTGGGCTGAAAGATACTCTCTTAGGCACTCCTATATGTGTCATCTGATAGATACTAAGGATATTTGATGCCAGAGACAGTACATACAAAATATTTTAAAAATAGCCATTCTCAAGATCAACCATACCTTGTCCTTATGAAATGATGGTGGACTCATCTCCCATGTGGATGGGGATGGATTTGCTGGTCTCCAAGGATTAAAATGAGTCTCTTTTAGCCATCATGTGGTTCAAAGCTCCAGAATCAATCAAGAGTGCTTTGGACTTCGAAGTGCTTTCCATGAGGGCATGACCTTTTTCATGTTGTGGTTCCCGATCTTGCTGATCTCTCCTCCGAAAGCTTTCCAGAAAATTGATGTGATTTCTCTCAAGGAGAGAGGTAGCTTCATCAAGATTCTTCTTCATGTAGGCATGTTCAGGGTGGAAGCCCTTCCCACAGTATGAACACTTGACTTTTTCCTTTCCATGATGCCCTTTCCCTTTGTTCTTCTTTGAGCCGGAAGACTCATCATGTTGTTGGTTTTCAACTTTAGGCTTGGGAGCTTCAAATTTAGTTTTTGAGTTCTTTTGTTGCTTTCCTTTACCCTACAGATCTTTACAGATCTTTGGGCCCCGAGACATGGATAACTTGATCATGAGAGGATCTGATGATCCCTATCTGGACAAGCTTATCATGTTCACTTGTTAGGGACTCAATGAAGGAATTGAGTGTAGGCATCTTCCATCCAGGGGTTGTGAGATTCCCCGCACAGAATGTAGAGACAAAAACTGAATAATTAGCTCCAATTTTGGAGAGTGTGGCAAGGATGAGCTGATCATCCTCTTTCTCCACTTTGTATCGCTTCAACATTAAGACAATGTGCTTAAACTTTGTGAAAAATTCATTCAAGGTCTCGAAATTGGAAGGTTGGAGAGACATCAATTCATTTTCGAGCTCGTAAACTCTCAAATCATCCTGCTTTCCATACAGGGCTTCCAATTTGTCCCAAATTTCCTTTGGAGTCTTCAATCCTGAAAGATGGAAAAGAAGATCCCAGGAAACAGAGAGGTACAAGAATCTGAATGCTTCATCCTTCTTGTTCAAGAATCTAGATTTTTCTATTGCAGAACCAGGCTCTTCTTTAGTGTCCATGGTGACCCTATAGAGTCCTCTGGAGTGTAGCTAGATCTCCATGTCTCCTTTCCATGAGTGGAAATTTAATGGAGTCAAAAGATCTATGGAAGAAACCATCTAAATCTGTTGGAGCGAATTATTTCACCTGTCAAAAACCTGAAAATCACAACAAAAACGGCAATGCAAGGTCAGAAATCCTGCACATTTTAGGCTTTCATCACACCCAACATAGTCAATCAAGCAAGCTTGATCAACAAGTTCTTTACTTGGGGTATTAAGTGGTAAGCCTTGGCTTCTGGTGTAGTGCTGGATTTTTGAGCTATTGCTCAATTTTCATGCAAGATCTGTCAAAAACCTTGTTTTTGAGAGATCTGAGCTTCATCCTGCCATGAGCTTTGATACAATATTAATTTGTCACAGTAATCTAGGGACTAAACACAAGGCTCATCAAAGATTAATAACAATAGGGAATGAAAATGGTGTAATTGTGTGACAAAATGAGTAGCCACTCTGTATATTCACACAAAGAATGAGTAATACAATACAAGATCATGCTGCAAGCATGAATGACAAAGAAATTTGAATTCCCATGGAGGTCATTTGAATTGAATGAGTGAGTCTAGATTAACTGAATGTAAGCCACAGTCAACACTCCAGTTAACCACTGATCAAAACCCTAATTAACTCAACTGAGCCCTAACTGAAGTCGAAGTGCATTAAATGATTGAGTCTAACTAAAAGTAGGTCAAACACATGTCATAGCAAACCAACCAACAATTGGTAGCGTATCAATGACTCCAATGAACCCCGATGAGGTTAACTGAAGTGTAACTGAACATCAGAAGTGGTTGGAGGCGCCCATGTTGACTCCAGTTCATTAAATAATCAATTTAATGATGGAGGGCACATTCACTGCTCTATTTAACTGATTGTAACCATCAGTTAGAAAAATGGGGCATTAATGACACTCAGATCACCCCCAGAGTGCTCCAGTTAGCCTCCCCAAATGTAGGAGAAGGCTAAGTTAGCCTCCTTAACTGAAGTTAGGTGTGGGTGTGATCTATGATGTCATCTAGTGCTCCTCTGATGTCAATTAAGTCAATAATACTTAGGATAGTGGTTTAACTAGGACAAATTGACCAAAATAAGTGTGTAAGGTGGTAAATGTCTCCAACAAGACTGAAATTAACACATAAGAATGGAGCCAATAACATAGTTTATTATCACTATCCAGTATGTAAATATTCCTATAACATGTTTATATTACAATAGGATAAAATCATTATCCTTTGGAGTCAAGTTGGATGCATACATGTGGCAGGATTAGATCGGACCTCAAAACCCCCTAGGTGGACCAATGAGCTCCCTAACCACCTCAAATGGTCACGAATTCCTGTGTGAACATGGATGGAGCATGATAGGACATAAGTGAAGGTAGGGTAGGTGTGGTGGAGTGCATGGATAAGTGGGAGTTGCTCTAGGCAGCAATAAATGGTCCAAAAAGACCCAAAAACCATGCATGGGCGTGTATGGTCAACCAGTATCCTTGTTTTATGGAGTGGGAGTGCACCAAGGACTAAACTATAATAAATGAGGGTGCATGTGTAACCAGAATGATCAAATGTGGGCGTCTAGGTGAATTAAGGAGTCCAAAACACCAAAAGGACCTTGTTTGACCAACACAACCTAGTTTTGGATCATATAACATAAGTATGAAACTAATGAAAATGTGTCCTAGGTGTATGACCATGGTTCTAAGGTGTTATAATGCTCTAAAATGGTATAATCGATCTATATAACTCCATTAACCACTTAATTTGTAGAATTTGATCCTTCTTTTTATAGGATTTTCTATAATTGCAACTTCGAGATAGTGAAACTCCTTCACCTCAATCATCTTAGGTGAAGGAATTAAGGACACTAGATTCCTCAATGAATAATCTAATGGTATGTCATTTTTACCCTTTTGATTGTATATTATATTTTATATTTATTTTCTTTTAAAACTTATGCTAAAAAAATCCACGATTTTAAAGGTTTTGAAATAAAAATCAATAACATATAAAATAGACAACCAAAAATTATAAAAAAAAATATGTGAGATCCATGTGGATCTTTCCTCTTCAAAAGGTAATGTATTTTTTATTTTTCAATTTATGTAAATAATTGGGAAAATGCTCATAGGAACAAAGAGGAATTGTGATTCAAATATTAATGGATCAACTCCAAATAATAATAATAATTAAGATCAACTAGTACGTTCTGTGTAGATCATCCTCCTATATGTTGTTTTTGAAATATATATATTGAACATTGAATTATTTGATGGGAACAAAAATCACTTGTTAACTTTTCCATAAATTTTTAATCACGATCATTTAATTAAGTGCAAATTTGGCAATTTTAATGACAACATTTTTTTTTAAATATCATTATAAATACAACACTTTGCTACAAGTTTATTTCTATCTAGACATCAAAATTCACAAGGATTATATGAGTTGTGGTAACTTCAATCTAAAAAAATATGTAAAATATTGATTTTTCATCACCACATTTCATTGAAAAGTGTTGCCCATTTTCATGGATTCACACTTATTGGAGACTTGTCTCAAAAGACCCCTTAGTAATGTTGATTGTAACGAGAGACGCTTTCTACATTCCAAGTGGGTGAGTTGTGTCACATCTGTAACATTGACGTGGTACATGTAAACTCCAAAAAATAAATATAAAAAAAATTATAAAACCAAGTATATGTGGGATTAAAAAAACTATAAAACCAAGTACATATTCACCACAAGTTTAAAGTGGCCACATTGTAAGACACATATATAAATATATATCAAATCTCACCAATTTCAATATCCTCCACTATTTTGATAGCTCCCCAATGATAGGATAAATAATCCTCCCTTTGGCTAAATCAACCTAATTTACCACTTATCCTAAGTTTCTAACTCAAACATGTGACTGCATCATCAACTGGATCATCCTCCTTCAATCAAGGACCCTAACTAGGTCTTCTCATTCAATCGGGGAGCCTAACTGAGTCTCCTCCTTCAATCTAGGAGCAAATATGGGTTGATCTACATGACATAAGAGCCCCAATCATCTAAATGAAGGTTTTTCACCTACCTTTCAGTTAAACTGGAGCTGCAAAAGATCCTTCCTCGTCAATTAACTAATTTTTGGTTAATTTAAGTTAACTGGAATGATTAAGGGCACCTCCACCTACTTTTGGTGACTTAGTTCGGTGCAATTCAGTTCAAATCACCTAACTGAATTTATATATGTGCCCTCACCTACTTATTGACATGCAGTTGAGTTCTATTCAGTTAGACTCAATCTAATCTGCCTCTGAGTCAGTCAGAGTAAATTAAGGCTGTGTTAAGTGGTTAACTAATGTGCCGAGTGGTGTCTAATTGACATCCAAGCCACTCTCATGCACTCAATTCGAATTACCTCTCATGGATTCGAATTTCCTGGCTATTAATGCCATTGTATTGCATTGTAACGATTATTCTGATCACTTCTGTTAATGATAAGAAAATATACAGCTGCAACTCCTAATTGCACTGTCTCATGTCATTTCTGAGTAAAATTGATCTGTGAAATCTATTGTAAGTTTCTATCTTTTTCCTTATATTGTTGTGACTCCAATTTCATATGGTATTAGATCCATGCTAGGACAAGGCAATTCTTCTACAAGTTTCTTGTTGGATCTATGAAGCAGTTTAAGCAAAATTGCTCAAAAACATTCCATCACTCCACCAGAAGCAGAGAGTTTACCACATAATTTCTGGATAATCTAGCATTGTTGATCAATATTTATTGATTGACTAAGACAAGTGTGATGCAAACTCCAAAAGTGCAGGTTGTTCGAATTTATTTTGGTTGTTTTGTGTAATTGCAGGTACAACTTCATATGGATTCGAGATTATCAATTCCTCTTCTTACTCCATTCACAAGATATTTAGAATGGAAATTGAAGATGATTTCATCTCTAAAGGGAAAGTTATCTATGAGGTATCTATTGGACTTGGTAAAGAGTCTTATGAATATGATAATGGCTGACTAATGACGGTGATAGAGATTTTGGAATAATATTTCTAGCCCTTTCTCCAATTTTGCGCTATCTTATTGATTCTGCTGAATACCCAAAGGATCTCTGGACAAAATTGGAAGAACCTTTGGAAAGCACAATCAGGATCATTGTAGCAATTTGGATATCACACCCAACACCACAAGAGTTATTTATACAAAAGTATCAGCCTCTACTCTCTCTGATGAAGTTGTTCAAGATGAAGAAGAAGCAGAATCTTCCACACAGTCAATTCGAATTGAAGAAAGTCTCCTTGGAGTCCTTCTCCTGCCGCTCTAGAATTTTATGAGTTCTCTGATATATCATCTTCTCATATGGCTGATATAGAAGAATACATTCGAATCTTTGTTATTGAATAAAATCTCTCCTTCCATTCTATGCAAACATTCTCGAGTGATTCTTCTATTTTAAATTTTGTGCATTAATTCAGAAAATAAAGAGGAATTTGATATTTCTCTCTCTAATGTTGTTGTTGGTGTGAAAAAAACTAATACTTTGGATTTTTTGAAAATAATATCAGATTATAGGATTAATCCATTCACTCTTATTGATATAGAGCTTCCAGCAAATTCCTACATGATTGCACGCACCAATACTAAGAATTTTGAAGAAGGAGAAAATTGTGCATCTACCATCTCGGTGAAGCACACTCTTGGATCCGATATGAACCTATTTGGATATGATACGATATTATTTGTATCTGATATTATATTATTTGGTTCAATTTTTAAGTTTTAAGACCTTTCAGTATTAATGCTTGTAGCTATTGTCATCAATTTTGGTGTGAAAAATCAAGTACTGTAAGTCTCCTTCAAAATTGTTGTTGGGGATTTGATGTCGTTCCACACTTTTTGATCTAATATGAAATTATTTGGATCTGATACGATCTTATTTGGATCTGATCTGATATTATTTGGTTCAAGTTTTAAATTCCAAGAGCCTTTAGTCGTGCGTGTAGTTGGTCTCATTAGTTTTGGTGTGACAAATCAAGTACCGCAAGTCTCCTTCAAACTTGTTGTTTGGGATTTGATGTCAATTTCCTCTTATGAGTTTTCTGATATTATATTTTTTCAATCATTGGTTATTTCTGAATCTATATCAGACTATGGTTATCAAGCATTCTCTCTCTATAGTCCCAGGGCTTCTCTACCTTTGTACTTGATCACATGCTCATCTCCTCATAGAACTAGTAAAGGTGGAGACATTCGACATTCTCCTGGACACTTGCTCCTAACACTTGGGGATGATTTTACCTCACATGGTTTGATGTTCAAGGCCACAATATATCATTTTCTTGGGTTTTTTTGAGATGGTTCAAATTCTCGACCACTTTTGCTTTCTTATCAATTGATTTCAGTTGCTCTACGTGGGTCCAGTTCTCATTTAGCAACTGTCTATATTTCTAATTTAGTTGAGCATATTCTTCTTCTTCCAAAGATAAAGATTCCTCCAGACATAATCATTTAGTTTGCATTCACATGTTCACATGCACAGTATCAGTATGTTGCTGCATAGAAAAACCAAGATACTGCATTTGCTGCTGCATAGTGCTGTAGATTGCAACAAAATTTTCATAAGCTGTAGATTGCAACAAAATTTTCATAAAGTTTTATTCAAAAGTTGATCCTCATTCTGCCTGCTTATTTTGAGAGGGGGTATTTTTCCCATGAGGTTTTTCCACATTTCCTTGGTTGTATTAAGCAGTGTTGTAATGAGTGACTTTTGGTCTTAGTTTCCAGGGCCCAAGTTATCCAAAGTCATGATTAAAGGGGGGTGTCAGGATAAATAATCCTCCCTTTGGATAAATCATCCTAATTTACCACTTATCCTAAGTTTCTGATTCAAACATGTCACTGCATCATCAACTGGATCATCCTCCTTCAATTAGGGAGCCTAACTAGGTCTTCTCCTTCAATCGGGGAGCCTAACTGAGTCTCCTCCTTCAATCTGGGAGAAAATATGGGTTGATCTGCATGACATAAGCACCCTAATCAATTAACTGAAGGTTATTTCACCTATCTTTCAGTTAAACTGAAGCTGCAAAGGAGCCTTCCTCATCAATTAGCTTGTTTTTTGTTAATTTCAATTAACTAGAGTGATTAAAGGAGCCTCCACTCACAACAAGATTTGTACCCAAAATCTGACGGGAAAATCTGACATCTGACGAAAAGTAATATTTTGTCAGATTTCACTTTCAAATTACGAAATTTGATTAATTTTTTTTAAATTGATAAAATTATAGGTCGAATTTCCAACGTTACTTCGTCGAATTTTTGACATCCCCAGTTGTCGGATTTTTGACGTATTTTGCACGAGACTTTGTCGAATTTTGGACGATATGGTGTCAGATTTTCGATGAGTCTTCGTCGAATTTTTCAAATTTTCAAATTTTCGATGTGGCTTTACCATTGTTATGGGTAAAATTCATAGTGACCAAAGAATACCTAGGGGATGGGACAAGGAATATATCCCCATTTTAACCGAATTTTCTCTCCATCAACCTTTGTTGATTGATTTAGTGCAAATTTATATGATAGACAAGATAAAAATTCAAAACATTAAAAAAATTTAAATGAAATTCCAACACCCTCCTTATTAAACTTAAATATAATATGTTGTGTATCTTGCTCTTTTAATGTTTTTGAATGAAATCAATTTTATAGGTTTGATCTAAAATATGTCCAAATTAATGCTTATGCAAAATTTCAGCTTGTCAGGAACTTCACATATATCTAGAAAAAAATTGGTAAACTCAATCTCTATCTGCGAGCATGCTTGTTTGAATATGGAAGCGGGCGGCAATGGCACTTTCAAGGTAAGTTTTGTGCCATTTACATTCTCATTCTACGATTTTTATTTTTTTTTCATTTTCCTCACAGTAGATTTAACTTCATTTCATTATATGAACCTAGTATGGTTTCCTGTTATTTTATTTAAATAACCTTACTGATGGACACGGGGTTTGAACCTTAGCTTACCTAAAAAAAATTGTTGCAATTGCAGAAATGGTGGTTTGTATCTTTAATCTGGGTACAAAAACCACTGGATCGTGAGGTCTTATTCTAGATGGAACCATGTCCCTCTGTTGGATCATGGTTTGTAAGATGAATCTACAATGCACAATATAGGGCTCTTTTGCTAGAGGAGAAGATTGTTCCTCTTCTGAAATTGTGGCATCAAACTCAAGGAGAAAGTGAGGACGGGCTACATTCACTGTTTAAGGAAGGGCATAGCCAATATAAGAGAAGGAAATGAATGCATGTGCTCACCCTCAGTCCTCTGGTAAGCGTCTATAGACACCAGCTTGGTATAGTAAATAGGGCTAGTAAAATAATAATGGATTAGATATGCAGGTATTTGCAGCCCAGGGTGTTCCCAAGCTCATGGCATGACTAGTAAATTTATTAATTGCTAGTCCAAAAGCATTACTAGAGCTTGCTTGTTCGGGTTGAATCCCAAGCCATCTTTTGAAACCTTGAACTAGCTCCCACTTATACTTGGATTTAGAAAGATTTAGCATGCATTTTAGCTTTTTATTCCACTATGAAAACTTCATGAACTGAGCTATTAATTTTACATTAAAAACCATCATTTGTTAGGGAATTTTGCGTGGCCAAGGAAAATATGATATTTCTGCTATAGAAGTTGTAGAAGGAGAAACTTGTGTTACAATGCGTGTGGGAAGTAGCTATTTCTTCTGGCCGTGTTATGGAGCTATCTCTTGTGTTATAGATATTTATTGGAATTAAATCTTCATTCTTCTGTCGCTTTTGCTTGTGTGAGGTCTAAATTCCAAACTAGAAGTGTTGAATCTCCATTGAACTTGAACGTTGATTTTCCTTCTTGAAAGTTGGGATATAGATTTATTATTGACTAATATTCTGCCTTTAAACCTAGAAGTGCTTGATCCATTTGACCCCAAAATATCTTTTTGATATGTTATCTACCACCTATATCATTGAATTATCAAATAATGCATGGAATGTAGATGTGAATAAGCCTACTAGAAAAATGAATAAATACATCGAAGTTGACTGAGGATAAGAAAATGGAACTACTGAACACATGTAACTAATGCAATTTTTATGATACTCTACCACCAACCATATCCTTAGCAACATAATCATTATATTCTCTTATCTTTCTTAACGATTCTCTATGAGAATCATGTATTAGAAAAAAATTCCAGAACTTTCAAATTATTGCTAGGCATAATCTTACATCTTGTCAATTCCATTTAGCTCGATGATGGTTCAACTACCGTTGCTTATGTAGAAATAATATGCTCTACATGTTTGTATGGAGTCCTTAATTCTTCAAACTATTTTGGAATATTACTTTGTGGTTTACACACGGTGCACATATTTCTCAAGGAATCAATCCACATTCATGTAGTTGTTCATTCATAACAAATTCAAAGCTCGAGACTATGCTCTTTGCATTTTTCTTGCGAAGCGATTGAGATCTAGAAGACATAATACCACAAATTTTCCAACTACAAAAGTTCAATCATTTGGAGTTCAAAACAAGTTCCTTTCCAAAGTATCTCAAGTCCTTGAAAATCCACTTCAACATTCCTATCACGTCTTATCGAGTGCGAAATGGCCACAGAAAATTTTTTCTATCTAGAATTTGAAGTCCTTGAACTTGGTCCATGCAGCCGAACCTAATATCCAACAACAAAGTCTCTTGCAATTCGTCAAAGCAAGCAGCTTGCTTCTAATCTATTTAACTAGAAAAGAGAATCTATGTAACATTGTTTTGTGTACACAAAGAACGTGTCCACTTCCAAATTGTTGGTCATATTGTTGGTCACATTCTCAAGAGCATTTGGGAAACTTCAAGTTCTTAATTTGACCTTGAATCCTTCGCAATATGTTTCATTTTGATTTCGAATTGGAAAATTTCTAGGATGAGATATGACTCCATGCTTAAGAACCTACAACCTACAACAATATCCCAATGTTGGGAAATGTTGGAATTCTAGGCATAAATGTTGGATATAACCAGCTAATCCCATGTATCATTGTCTCACCGTATGCAGTAGTTTGGTTTGTTTGTTTTAGTAATGTTGATGGTGGTGTTTTAATCTGTGTTCTTTTGGTAGTTGTTGTATTTGCTACTAGATCAGGCTGGGATCTTTTACTCCAACTACAGTTCCAAAGCAAAAGAGAAATTCAAATCCAAAGCCAACACCAAGGCTCTCTCCTACTCCTAGACAAATATCTTCTCCTCCAACTTCCCCACAGAGTAAGCTTCCTAATCTTAAGTTTCGATTGCCAAAATCCAAAAAATATAACAAATTTTACTATTCAACAACATGCAACATATTTATCTTTTCATTTTTTTGTTTCTATCAAAGAAGAATAAATAAGCTTAGTTGTTGTCAAATATCTTAGGTATTCAAACATTAAAAGTCTTGTTAATTAGACAGCAGGTATCAATGTTACATGCCAAAGATTGTGCCATGGAAATGAAATCAACCAGAGCTACAATCTTCTTGGAATGCAAAGGATATGACTAAGAAGATACTTGTTACATAAATATAGAAGAACAAAATGTGACTTGAACCAGAGTAGAGAAAAAGTAAATAAGTTGAGACTCTAGATTGCAATTTGTTTTTTTCAAAGTTTTAAGTTTCAACTGGGAATTGCTAAGGGGAGGTTTCAACTAGGAATTGATGACAAGAAGGTTTCCACATAAATTAATAAAAAACAAATTGAATGGAAATAAGATGTGATTAAGAGAGGAAAACATGTAATTATAACATGAGAATGTGACCTAGAAGGAATGCCTAGAATGTAAGCATAAACAATTTAAAACATTTGTGAGAAATGATGGTTTTTAAATTAGGGTTATAGATTATGTGCTGATGGTTTATCTCAAAAGTGAAAATTATTGCAATTTTGCAATAAGATTTGTGTGTGAAAGTTTTAACATTTGAATCCAAGAAGCAACTGATAAAATCTAGTACAATTTACAAAAAGGGATAAAAATGATAAAGTACAGTTTATAAAAAATGATAAAATCCAAGAAGCAACTGATGAGTGAGAGGAAATGTTGAAAATGAAAAAAGATACATCTATTCAAATGCATTATGAGACTTTTTCCAAGAAACATGATATTAAGACAGAAGTACATAGGCACGAAAACTGGCAAAAGACACATGGGATACGTGAGAATAAGAAAAATCCTACTACATCCCTGATATCATCTAATAAGAAAGACAAGAAGATGCTCAATTCAGTTTAGGTTGGGCTTAAAAAGCACAGTTCATTATCAACATCTAAATCCAACAATATGAGGTCCATACTAAAGATAAAGAAGCCTACAAGCCAAGGACACAGACCATCGAAAGAAAAGGACACAGATCAAGGCAAGGAAACATAAACTTAACTTTGGAGAACATTTGCATTTGGTAAAAAGGGAAAGAATTGAAGCTAGAGATGAAACCAAGAAAATTATAGAAGGCTCGAATAAAGGAGGCATAACAAGTGCCAATGACAATAATGGAGAAAATATGGCATCGGGTAATGCTTGTGTGTGAAGCAACTAGTGTGACTGGACAGGATGATGCATCCAAGATTTCTGCAGATGAAAAATCTTATACTAAATGATTTGATAATGACAAGAAGTCAGTTAAGGAAAATGAGGAATGTGTCAAAGTAGACACATTGATCCAAAAAGAAGAAACATAAATAGGAGGTAGTAAGAAACATGTGGAAACTAATCCGGAGCAACAGACTTCTTATACCAATATCACAATTTTTGTACAAATAGTGACAGGAGTTTGAGTGCCTTGTGGGGCAAGCTTGCAGCATGAATTCTGATGCAAAATTGGGATATTTCTCTTGAAAATCATATATTGGACATATGCAGCACGTTTTTATATTCTAGATGCCAAAATTTTGGAATACTAAAGAACACTGCCAAACAAGCATCTGTGTCTAACCTGAGATACTATATAATACCCTAATTTTAATAATTAGAATCTGTCTCACCATCTTCATTCACTGACATGCTATTTGTCATGATTTCTTTATGTAAACTTCAAATGGTAATCAAATTTATCTTCTTCCAAAATCTAAATGTGGTCTAGATTCAAGACACTACTTTTTTTTAATTTCCTAATTCGGTTTATGGCTTGAGATGAAAACTAAATCTTTTTCTAACCTAAACCCCTCTTTATTTAAATACCAATATTTTCTCCATTGCATCAGTCTTGTGGAATAGATCACTTAGATTTCCTCATTGAATTTCATTTCCGTGAAGTACCATCAAGTTTCCAAGCATATATGGGGGCTTTTTATTTGAGTTTTGTCTACCATGAAGGAAGGGTGCACTTGTGGAGGAAGTCGATATCTTTTCTTGAGAAGTTTTGTTGAGTTTTCAGACATTTGTGAGAGAGGCGCACTTGAGGAGAAGAATACTGATTTTATCCTCTCCACACCAGATCTATTGTCTACAGGAGGGCGCATGAGCAACCATCCTCAGACTTAGAGGGGGGCCACCCATGGTTTGTGACAGTTAAAAAGGGTTTATTTACTTTCATGATTTGTGGGGATTAAGAAGATTTTATTAACAGATCCTTTCTATTCCACCTTATATCTGCTATTATCATGTGTGTGGAGCCCTAGCAACCTCTAGATCTCAAGAAAAAATGAGGGTGCATTGGCCTGAATGTTTTGTACCGTTCATAGGGGCACACTCACTCAAATACAATGGTCATTTTCAATGGGAATATACTTATGTTCACTTCTGCATGGGTTTGGATAGTCTACTGCTTGTTGAAGAATGTGACCCATAGTACTAGTAAGCTACCAGCACATTACATATATTGTTGATTTCAAAGCTACCATTCTGGGCTTATATTTCTACATCATAGTCATGTACAACCAATAGAGGAATTAAAACTAAAGATACATCCTGTTGTTGTTTTTAAACATCCTCGGGTCATCAAAATTCCGACACCTAGGATATCTACAGGCCGTCATAATTTTGATGCCTAGGACATGACATCCAACGAAGAGTTAATAGAAACGATGACTTCCATGTATCAAACTGAAGTGATATCCTTCAGTTATTCGACGTCTCGTCATCAGAATTTCGACGCCTAATTCAAGTAAAAATTTCCCAATTTACGATGATATGTTGTTGAAATATCGACGGAGTTTGAACTTGTGTCAAATAATCGACGAATTCCAATCGACACCAAAAAAATTGTTATCGTTGAATAAAAGACACGTTTCTGTCGAATTTCAGACATCAAAGCTGTCGGATTTCAGGTTCAAATTTACTTGTGACCTACTTTTGGTGACTCAATTCAGTGCAGTTCAATTCAACTCACCTAACTGAAGTCAGATATGCGCCCTCACCTACTTGTTGGCATGCAGCTAAGTTCTATTCAGTTAGACTCAGTATAAACTGCCTCTGAGTCAGTTAGAGTCAATTAAGGTTGTGTTAAGTGGTTAAATGATGTGTCGAGTGGTGTCTAATTGACAGGTAAGCCACTCTCATGCACTCAATTTGAATTACCTCTCATGGATTCGAATTGTCTGGCTATTAATTTCATTGTATTGCATTGTAAATATTATTCTGATTAATTATGTTAATAATAAGCAAACATACAGCTACAACTCCTAATTGCACTGTTTCATGTCATTTTTTAGTAAAATTGATCTATGAAATCTATTGTAATTTTCTGTCTTGTTCCTTAGATTGTTGTGACTCCAATTTTATACCCAACAATTTGAGAATATTTAGATATATAAGCCAGAAATTTCAAGCTCCATTTAAACAATTGTAATTCTAACTGGTATTGTAGATCTAATACTGCAATTTACTATATTAGACTATTGTGTTTATACATAGAGAACAACTATCACTATATAATCTGCATACATTACGTTATATAGCAAAAAACATTTAGCAGACAAAATGGATTAGATTTCACATATTAAAGTGTTTCTTAAGAGAGGATATATATGAAACACAATATATGATAGAATGAGTACTATATACAAATAACAAGAACTCTAGCCATAAAAAATCATATTTCCTCAATTGGACTCCTTGTAGGTTCTTGTTAGATGCATTGAAGGTTGAGCAATGGCTTGAATTACAACTTCTTCCTATTGTTCTCTCAATTATGCCATACTCTCTCTATTCTTCTTTCATACTTCTCTTCATAAACTCATTGATAATCATATTTTCTACTGTACATTTTAATATTTCTATCTTGAGTGTTGACTAATTTATTCTTTAAAGAGTATATTTCTCAATATTAATTGCTTCGCGTGCATTTCTTTTTATATTTTTATTATGGACAATGGTTGGAATTGTGTAATATACAAAAATGTTGTTGGGTTTACAAGAGCTCGATTGAGCTTTCCTTAATACACAAAATTGTAAGAATAGTCAAATATATGACGTGTTTAAAGGAGATTAATCAAGTTTTGAAGCTATGTAACTTAATCAAGCTCAATAGCTCAATCAAGCAACATTTCAAACAACACAAAACATCGGTCGAGGGTTTTCTTAACCCTCGATCAAGTATTATAAAAAACAATGTATTAAAGGCTCAATCGAGCTATATAACTCAATTAACCACATAATTTGTAGAATTTGATCCCTCTTTTCATAGGATTTTTTGCAATTGCAACTTCCAGATAGTGAAACCCCTTCTTCTCAATCATCTTAGGTAGAGCGGTTAAGGACACTAGATTCCTCAATGAATAATCTAATGGTATATCATTTTTACCCTTTTGATTTTATATTTATTTTCTTTTAAACTTATGCTAACAAAATGCACGGTTTTAAAGGTTTTGAAGTAAAAATCAATAACAAATAAATAGACAACCAAAAAATTCTATATATATATATGGAATCAATGTGGATCTTTCCTCTTCAAAAGGGTATGTATTTTTTTTCAATTTATGTAAAAAATTGGGAAAATGCTCATACGAACATAGAGGTGTCTAAATTGTGATTCAAATATTAATGGATCGACTCCAAATAATAATAATAATAATTAAGATCAATCGGTATGTTCTATGTAGATCATAATCCTATATTTTTTTTTTGAAATATATATATATATATATATTGAACATTAAACATATATGATGAGAACAAAACTCACTTGTTAACGTTTTCATAAATTTTTAATCACAATCATTTAATTAAGTGGGTGCTACCAGTAGCACCTCCTTAGTTGGGGCTAAAATTACAACTTTTTTGAAATCTCGATTGGTGTAGTCAATGCTCGAATCGAAAAGAAGTTAGCCCCCAAATCGAAAACTGGTGCTATAATAGCACTCTTATTTTTCTTTTCGAGGTCAAAATTACAACTTATTCGAAATCGTGGCATTAACATTTGGTACCAATGCAACAAAAATGCCAAAACGAACCCTTTGATTGAAAAGAGATGCTACTAATAACAACTTTTGTCTTCCCTACGGTTAAAATTACAAGCATTTTCGAAACATCACCCAATTTACAACAACAAAAAAATGGAATAAAAAACACTATAAAATTACAAAAATAATACATAAAAACAAACAAACAAACAACTAATCAAACAAATTTATAAAGAAAAAATCATTAAAACACAAATAAATAAAAACAAAACAAAACATAAAAAAAATAATATAAAAATTAAAAAACAAAGCAATAAATAAAACATTTATAAAAAAAACAAAACAAATATAACATATAATATATAAAAAATATAACATTAATTTAAAAAAAACTTAATATGTATTAAAAAATCATTATATTTATATATATATATATATATATAAAACACAAAAATCATATAACATATATAATATAATATATAAATCAGAAAACAGTACATGGATCCATGAGTAATGGATTCAGAGCGTTAACTCCTATTCGTGCCCTCAAGGACGTCGGAGTTTTACAGCCCTTCAAGACTTCGGAGCGTTAACTCGTAAGCCTCTGATGAAAGATGTAAAAGCTTTAAAACTATACTGCTCTACTTCTCATCAATGATGCCTCCGCTATCATGTGTTCCAGGGATGTACATTCTAATGGGCAGGGAATTAGCTTCTGGCATCTTTCTCCCTTGTTATTCAGATATTATGTTTTGTGATATTATATTATTTATATATATATATGTGTGTTTTTTTAAATTATGTTTATATATATATATAATTTATATTTTATTTTTTTAAGTTGCTTTTAAATGTATTTCATTATTTTTAATGGTTTTTTTTTTCAAGGTTTTTTGTTTTATTTTACTTTAAAAACTTGTTTTATTAAAAAGTGTTTTGTTTTTAATTTTAAAGCTATTTTTTCATAAGTTAAAAAAAAAAAAAAACTATGGACTATGTTTGGAAAATGAATACAATTTTAATCTAATAAAAGAAAGGGTTGCCACTTGTAACACTTCTTTTTAATATGATGGTGGTTTTGGTATTTTCGTTACCAAATGATAAAAACAAAAATGGGGATGCTATGGTAGTGCCATTTTCTTATTCCAGGGTTGATTTTAGGTTTTTGGTTGCAATGGTGTCTATTGCTAGGTCACGGTTTCAAACAAAACATAATTTTAATCCCCAAAAAAGAGGGTGAATCTTGGAGCACCATTTTTCAATTTGGACATTGAGTTAGGGTTTTATTCACAATCGCATGAGCTGTGGTTTCAAAACAGTTACAATTTTAGCCTTGGAAAAAAATGGATGCTACCAGTAGTACCACTTTTCGATTTGAGGGTAAAAATAGCCATTGAATGTAACCTCCAAAAAAACAAGAACTTGTTCTCATTCTATAGTAGAACATGTTATGATGAGACTTTCCATAACATTTCAAGGAACATTTTAAAATCCCAATTATTCAACCTAATTTGTATGTAAGAATCAACCTAGCCTTCAAAATATACTATGTAAGGAAACCCTTCTATTTCTTATTGCATGAAGACTGTAAACAAAGTAGCTTCAAATTTATATTTACAAAATTATGGGTAAACATCGTTAGAATCACTTTCGAATTTTTTTTAGTATTATAATGTATTTCCTTAAATCCAAATTTTTATATTGTCTTATATTTTTCGGGTTTTTTTTGCTTTGTAGCTTGGTAGTGAATACCCTAGCAATGGAGGACACTTTGTTGCACTTCCTCTTCAAGATCAATGATGCTAAAAGGGATCCACTCCAAGTTCCTCAACAAATAGCCAAGGCTTATAAATTTTTATCAAAAATATTAACGGAAAACCCTTAATGCTTTCATGGTTAAAGCATCGAATGGAATAATAACGCTCAATATCAAACTATGGAACAAACCGGGGTTTCTGGAAGCTTTCCACTGCCTCATATATGAAGGAAAACAACTCGAGGATCATCAATTTATGTCTGAGTACAAATTCTTCAAAGACAACTATAATTTTGATAATGTAACTTCTAGGGGTGATCACTAGGTTTGGTTCATATCTAGCCTTACAAAAATTCTCTTATAAGGATGCACCTTCAAAACCAGACTTTTCTAAGGAGTACAAGCTCAAAGATACCACCCACAACATTTGAAATGCCCATCCCATATATCGTCGACAAGGCTGATGAAGTTCCTAATTTGGAGATTAAAATGCAGAGGTAAACATACTCTTGTTTACATGCAACTCTAAAGCAGTAATCTATTGGTTTAATGGCTTCTAGCCATGAACAGAGGAGTTGGACTAGTGGATACACTCTAACTAGACCACGAATTATGATTATTATTTATGTTCAGAAGCTTTCTTTATTGTCATGATTCTTCTCTCAAACATATTATAAGCAAGTTTTTGAAGAAGAACCACGGTTCTGGGGATTAGCTGGGATTTTTATTACCCCGTGGTTTCTAGATTTCGATCCTTCCACTATGGTAATGTCTAAACTGACAGTCTAGGTTTGGCTACTGACTCTAACCCTTCCATTTTGGCATCAGTAAATTTTAGAAGATATTGGAAATTCTTTGGGTAGGTTTATTAAGAAGGATAATGTTCATATGCAGCATGGATTATTCACTTGTGCACGGATCTGTGTGGAAGTGGATCTAAGAAGAGGGTTGTCAGACAAAATCCCGTTACAACTTGAGAACTTCCATCAGATATTGGAAATGCTTTGGGTAGGTTTATTAAGCAAGATAATGTTCATATGCAGTATGGATTATTCACTTATGCACGTATCTATGTGGAAGTGGATCTAAGAAGAGGGTTGTCAGACAAAAATCCTATTGCAGCATTCCCAATGTTTGGATTATAAAAACACAACCTTTCAATCTTGTCTATTCCGAAAATGAGGAGGCCAAAAATATGGAAGACAAAGAAGAAGGAAAAGAATCAACAAAAACAAAATTAACAAAAGAGGGAAACTATTCATTGGAGTTGATTCAACATGAGACTCCCACATATTCTAGAACTATGGTACCGTTTCATATCTCAGCAAGTGGAATAAAGAGAACTCATGAATATGATAGCTCTAATTCAGATAAGGTGTAGGCCCAAAGAGATGATACATCAGAGCTAGTTGTGGCTAATCCCAATCTTAAAGGTTAGACGGAGGTGAAGAAAAAGAAAGGAGAGAAAGGAAAAATAGATAATTACCTCAACCCTTAACTCTTTAAGGGCCTCTTCTCTATTTATTTAGTTTTTATTCAGTCTTTTATGTGAGTAAGAAAAATATTTCCTAAAATCTTTAAAATATTTAATTATTTTACCTTCAAATTCCCTATAAGATTTCATTACTCTTTAATTTACAGTTTTTAACCGTTGAACTTCATATGTTTATCACAGCTCACGTTTCTACTTTACCAGTGGTTAACCAATATTTTTTTTTCATATTTAGTTTTTCTTTGTTTGGATGTGTTCAGAATTTTTGAAAAGATATGTTTAAAATTTTATTTTGGATGGTAATTTTAGGTATGGATATGTTTTGAATTTTTTTAAAAGAACATATAAAAATTATTTTGGATGTTATTTTTAAGTATGCAAAAATTTATTTATAATAAATTTT
This sequence comes from Pseudotsuga menziesii, assembly GCA_001517045.1. NCBI lineage: Eukaryota > Viridiplantae > Streptophyta > Pinopsida > Pinales > Pinaceae > Pseudotsuga > Pseudotsuga menziesii. The sequence goes on from LPNX011140182.1 coordinate 43,899, forward strand.
AAAATTTAAATGAATTTAAGGTGAGGTAAGCTTAATATATATAGTTATAGTTTAATTATGGTTTGCACTTCAAAGGATTTGATTCCTGTTGATGCTTGATAGAGGTAGAATTAAGATGGATTGATGTTGGTTGTAATGATGTAGTTCTTCAATAACCTTTTTATGTGGACCTACCAATATAGTTGTTTATCACCCATCTCCATAAATTCAACATAGGTCATCCATAGATTAGCAAAAAAAATGGGTAAAATAACTAAGACCAACATGACTATCCTCAATGCACAGAGTCAACCTTTATTTTCACAATATTAAGAATGTGGAGGTTTAGGGTTCTAATAAGGGTAATCATGTCACTACACTAAAAAGTGACATTGGTGATGGGTAGGCCAATGAAATACTTGTAACAGTGGATTCTAGCAATGGAGATGCTCTTTTGAGGACCATTGCCAAAAGTTACTTTGGCTAAGTTTATTAGCAGAATGTCTTTATAAGTGGCTTTGGTGACTTAAACAGTGTCGTTCCTTTCAAGTTCATTCTCGAATCATGTTTTGGCAATTAAATTAGTGAAAATCATTCTAATCCCATTATCAATTCATGTTTTGGTAACTAAACTTAGTGGTGGTTCCCCAAATCCCATCACCAAAGCTCCATCAAAATAATGGTGAGAGTTATTGGTCATCACCAAGGATATTCACCTAATGCTGACATTTATAAGTTGTCATCTTTGAACCTTTAATACACGTATTGCATTTCATTTTGATTTGTGTTTAAATGTTAATACCAATTGCTTAAATTTATTGTTGATATTATCATATAGCCTATTTTGTGATTTCATTTAATCATATAACCAAAGACTTATGCCATAATGAATAGGTTCTTTAACCACCAAATCACAAGTCTTGCATATGAAAACTTTGACATGTGAGCAAGTTGTAGTGGCCCTCATCTAAGGTCAAACAAACCAACCTAAAGACATAACATGAGTTCATGGTCCATTCCTAGGGCATGAATATACCACAAATTCATGATGTTTAGGGCATGAATATACCACAAATTCCTGATGTTTAGACCTTGAGAAAGATAAATAATGTCTCTTTGGTTGGCTGGCCCGATCAAGGAGCCGAAGGGCGTTCCTCACTTTCAACATGGGAAATTGGACAATTCAGGTTTGGTCTCATTTTTGCTCCGTCAAAGGGGAAATGCCATGCCTCATGTCTATGAACCTCAAGATATTGGGGCCGCTTTTCCTTTGGTCGAGCGATTACAAAGCTATTTCTGTTTGTTTGTTAAATATGGTCTTATGCTAATAAGAAGAGTCAGTCATTAACATAGTGAACCATTTTTTTCTTCAATATGTTTTTTTGCTTTGTAATTGCAACATTCGTTTATGTGGGAGGGTGATTGGAATTTTTAAAATATTTAGAAAAAATATATTACTCAAATATGTTCTTTTGCTTTGTAATTGCAACATTCGTTTATGTGGGAGTGTGATTGAAAATTTTAAAATATTTAGAAAAAATATATTAGATAATTTGTTGGTATAAATTGAATTTAAGGATCGGTTAACAAATCAAAATAAAGTTATTAAAAGTAATTATCTGGTCAAATGAAATATGTTTATTTTATAGTAAATAGCTTTATATTTTGTCCAATTTTTTTTCAAAATTATATTTGATGATTTATGGCTATAAATTGAAGTTAAGGATTAGTTAAAATTTTAGAATTAAAAAGATTAAAAAACTAAGATTTTGTGAAATATAATATTTTATTTTATAATAAATAGATTTATTTTTCTTCATTTTAAGAATTGAAATGCACATTTAGATTACAAAATTTACATTAAAAAAATGTTTTATCACGTAAAATCAAAGTTCTTATTAAAAATATAATTTAATTTAAGTCGAAGGCAAGTTATAATGCAATCGATAAATGGTTGACCTTTCATTATGGCATGTTATAATGCAATCGATAAATCGTTGACATTTCAATAACCATACCTTTGACCAAAAATTTATCGAGGCTTGCTAAAGTAAACATTATACGCAAACTTATATTTTATAATATAATGCAATTTATAATTAGCTCTCATCCGATTTGTTCAACTCTTATTTTGTAATCATTACATTACTTATTATTAACTATTTGTTCAATACATTACTTATTATTTTTCTTTTTACACAAACAGGTATGTTTTTATATTTTTATGTGGAAAAATCACGATCAGAAGAGACAAATGTCAATCGACCAGATTACACAATTACAAAAAAAAAAAAAACTTCAAAAGGCCGCAAAATTGAACAGTTAGGGAGAGCCTCTCATAAGGTCAATTTACAGATTAGTGAAACTCAATTATGGAATTGGATGAAGATAGTTGGCTTCTCCGTTTATACTGAGGAACCACTAAGGTAGCAAACATGCTTTATTGGCCAAAGCATCAGCAAGATTGTTCAACTTTCAAAGGATGTGGAAAGAGGCAACCAAATCAAATTCTTTCAACAGATTTTGAATTCTCTGCAAGGATTTGTTCAAGGCAGAATTATTGAAGCAGTCACCTAAGTTTAATGCTTTAATCAGCATTTCGTAGTCATCGAAGATTTGGATTGACTTGAATCCATTTTCCTTAGCAACCTGAATCACCATAAGGAGCTTGTAACATTCCGCCTGGTTATTTGACATAAGTCTGAGTCCCCAGCGGAAGCTAAATTCAACCAATCTATTAGGAGAGGTAACAAAACCCCTAGCACCTGAGATTCTAGGATTCTCCTCGAAAGCCCCATCGAAAAAAATTGCAGTTGAAGATGATTTCATCCAAAATGAATTTAATTCTTCCAATGACCCACGAAATCGCCAGGGGACAATACTAGCAGGCTTGATGGAGACCGCCTTTCTATTTCCACAAGAGTTGGAGCCCAGCCACATTGAAAAAGCAGCATCTAGAGGAGGAGAGGAAATCGACTTACCAACAGATTCGGCAATTAACAATTTAGCTTTGGTGACCACGGTTTGTTGAGTTGGAAGCTGGTTATTGAATATATAATTGTTCCTAGAAAGCCACAATTTCCACCAAATTATATTAGGTATCGAATGCCAGATGTTAAACCAAACAGCTTCATTTCCAATTTTAGGAGAACGCGGCTCGTGCCAGGAGAGATAAAATTCTTTGACAGTGGATTGAACTTGAACAAAAAATCGGGTACCATGGAGCACCAATTTCCACACGGATTTAGCAAATTGGCCACCCAATAAAGATATGGTCTGCTGATTCAAAGTCAATTTTACAAAAACAACACCAGAAAGGGCCATAGAAACCACGTTTAAGCATATTGTCACCGGTTAACGCCTTGTTGAGCAAAATCGGGCATGTAAAAAAATTACCTTGGGTAAGCAGTGCGATGGCCATATAGATTTCCATATCACCGAGGAAAGACAAGAAAGATGACTAGATTGAAGATCTAAAAGGCCCTGAGCAGTTGAGTAACAACCAGAATTCAACCCCAGCTATCTTTATAGGAGTTGTGCACTAGAGCTAGACTAGACAAAAAGGAAATCAACAAAAAAAAATTGGGAGGCTAGACAGTCCGGAAGGTCAAGAAAATTCCAACCCACCCAATTCCCAGCACAATCCCAAGAGAAATATCGTCCAATCTCAGAAGGCCTTTGTTAGTTGACCAGTCCAAAATGTGAGCTAACTGAGTGACAGAAGAAAGTACTAGATTTCCTGATATTTTGTCCTCCCAAAGGAGTATCTTCTTTCCATTGCCTGGAATTTGATATAGTTGTTGATTAAATTTATCAATACCTCTTCTGTAGGAATTCCATGAGTTGTACCTGGGGGAGTATTGGACAAGGCTATATTTGTTAAATATTTGTCTTTGAGATATTTCATCCTGAAGATCCTACTAACATGATGGTATTTATTCACATATAGTTGCCAAATAAGTTTGATGTTGAGTGCCAGATTATCCTGACAGGGGTCCCAAATTCATAAACCACCTTCTAATAAAGGTCTTTTGATAATTTCCCAACTTGCCAAATGTATCTTATTCTGACTTCCTTTACCTCCATTCCAGGGAAAAGCACATAACAATTTAGAAATCTGAGCCGAGATAGATTTGGGGGCCAGCAACAATGAAGATTGAAATAACGGAAGAGCTAAAAAAAGATCATTTTTCCAGCCTTATTTAACGAGAGACCGCTCCAAGAAACAATTTTAGATTTCATCTTGGTAATCACTTCAAGCCAGAGAGAAGGAGGGGTTGGACCAAGAGTTAAAGGAAATCCCAAATACTTTAATTTCTCCCACTTGGCATATCCAAGAAAGCCAAGGAAGTTTGTTATTCGGAGAATGACAGGGAGTTCAACATTCCATCCCTAAACTGTGCCTTTTTTTTATTGATCAAGGTCCCTGAGATTAAGAAAAACTTTTGTAGTATTTCATTGAAGTCCCTGGAAATATTCATTGAGGACCCTTCCTCCATTTCTGATAAAAAATTTCTGCTAAGAGTTTCTGCCATCAATATATATAGAAATGGTGACATATGCCAACCTTACTGAAGGCCACGAGTGGCTTGGAAAAATTCAGAAGGTCTACTGTTGAGAAGCAGAGCAATCCATGGCCTATTAGTACAAGCTTTAATCAATTTCACAAACTCAAAGCTAAATCCAAAAGCAAGTAGCACTTCATAGAGGAAGGGGAGCTTAACACGGTCAAAGGCATTTTGCATGTCCAACTTAATTAACATGTATTTTTCCTTCCTTTGGAAACTTGAATGAATTGCTTCTCAAACTTGGATGACATTATCAATCAAATCCCTGCCTTTTACAAAACCCCCTTAAAGAGGAGAGATCAACTTACCTAACAGAGGCTTGAGTCTATTGGTAAGGAGTTTGGCTAAAATCTTGTAAGAGGCATTGCACAAAGATATGGGGTGAAACCTGTTGAAAGAAGAAGGATTTACTTCTTTAGGGATAAGAGCAAGGAAAGTAGAATTTGTACAGCCGCCAACTTTATCTTTTTTTTGGAAAGCTAGCACCATACAAATTAGATCAGATTTGATTATGTTCCAATATACTTTGTAAAAATGAAAGGAAAATCCATCCGGCCAAGGAGCTTTGTCAGGCTCCATCACCCAAATGACATCCAAAATTTCCTGTTTGGAAAAGGGTGTCAACAAAGCTTGATTATCCTTTGGGTTGACAAGAGAAGGAATCTTATCCATGAATTCAGCAGTCACATCACTAGCAGCGAGACCATATTCATGAAACAAGAGCTAGAAGTGACTTCTAGCAGTATGTTTTAAATGATCTTGACCTTTAATGACAATCCCATCACCAAAGGAGATTTCTAAGATATGATTCTGAGACAATCCATCCCTGCATTGATGATGAAAATAAACAGTATTCTTATCACCCGCTTACAACCAAAGGCTACGGGACTTCAACCTAAGATGTTCTTCCTCCTGTCTAAAAGATTGGGAGGTTTTAAACTGAGCAAACTATTCAATATCTAGTTGAGTTTCTGTGATTTCTCTACATTCCATTCTGATTTGAATATCTGATAACTCAACAACTCTTTCTTGCCTGGAGCTAGTAGGAGTTTTAATTGGAATTTTGACCCAATTTTTGAAAGCAAGTTTCATTCTTTTTAGCTTCTGATCCCAGATGAAACTGGGAGATCCATCTACATACTAAGACCAAGCTTGAAAAATGATATCCATGAAACCATCTCGCTTAGTCCAAAGTGGTTTGAACCAAAATGGTATTGGATCGAGCTCATCTTCTTTTTCGAAAACCAAAGAAATAGGGTGATGATCGGACAATAGTTTAGGCATAATTTTTGAAGAGATAATGGATTTTCCATCCAACGAAGAGTTGTGGATGAGAAACATGTCGATCCCGGCAGAAATGTTGGCTGAACCAACATGATTATTGGACCACGTAAAGTGTCTAGTCTTTGACTTAATGTCCAACAAATCGTAGGCAAGAATCATAACTTCCACCGTGTCTTGGAGATGGTCTTTACTGCATAGCCCACCTTTTTTTTCAATAGGAGCTAAAGTTATATTTAAATCACCAGCAACTACTGAGTTTGAGGGAGAAATAGACTCAATAAAATTGGATAACAATTTCTAGTATTCTCTTTTTTCACTGTAATTGACATGAACATATAGATTAAAGAGTGCCAAAGAGATCTTACTAGAGAAGTGATAGAGATCTGTGAAGATCCACTGCTGTGTAACAAACCATATATTTAACTGAAACTTTTCATCAATCCAAAGAGTAGCTAAACCCCCGGAGGAACCTCTCACGCTAACAGCTTTTCCAGCAGTCAAATTCCATTTAGATTTACTAAGGAGAAGAAGAGCTTCCTCCTCAATCTTGGTTTCTTGGAGCAAAATATTTCCAAAGGAACCATCTTCATCAAATATTTAACAGCTTCAGCTTTGGTTGGGTTCCCCAATCCCCTACAATTCCAAGATGTTACATGCATTATTTACCCACTTGGGAGGGAGTGCTTACTCCCTTTGGAGGCCTTGACCTCTTGCTCCTACCATAAGACATTTCAATGGTGGGATGGCTACCTTGCATTTTGAGCCTCTCGGCATCTTCTTCACATGTCTCCTTATTTGTCTTCCTTCCAGCCTTTTTAGAGAGATGCTCTATTGAATCATCATTAGAGGAATCAAAACAAGAATCCTGCTTCTTCCTAGTTATGTCAGCATAAGAGGGAGAAACTTTAGCTCCCTCTGGAGAGTGCAAGGGATCATCATCCCTAGATAGATCCAAATTGGGAACAATAACTTGTTCCATTAGAAGATTGGGGATTTCAACAAGACCCTCTGGTTGAGGCAGCTCTCCTTCTTCAAGAACATAAGCATCAGAAATGCTTAAACCAACAAAATGATTGGAAGATAAATTTTCAACTACTTGGGGATTTGGAAGCTTCCCAACAACAACAACACCTTTCAGCTTATTTCCATATGTTCCTTTCTTTCTCTGATCATGATTGGAGTTTCCTACTTTCTTAGCTTGGGTCCACTAATCATCCTTCTCAGTTTGAATCTCTTCTTTAGATTTTTTCTTGCAGTTATGGGGAAAATGTCCATATTCATGGCAGAAGCGATACTTAAAAGGAATTTGCTCATAGTCCAATTCCTGAAAATAAGACCAATCGGCAACTGTTAGCCTAATCGCCTCTGGCATACCAATCTGCAAATCAACTTCAACACATTATCTCACAAATGAATATTGGTTTGTCCTTTCTGCCTTGTCAATGTAATTTCCAAGTTTATTCCCAATGGATTCTAGGGAATCTAAGTTATAGCAGTGGAAGGGAAAGTGAGGGAGCCTTACCCAGACAAGGACTGCAGATGGAACATCCTGGGTAGGGTAAAAATTAGGAGACCATTTGTTCAAATAGAGACCCTGTGGGCCCATGAAGTAAGGGCCATTTCGAAAAATGAGGTCACGGTTAGCAACTGCCTCAAACATAAAGACAAAGTAGCCTCTACCAACAAAATGAATTCAGATGCCTTCAAAGACTAAGGGACTCCAATTTCTCTGAACCCAACTGTTTATAGCCTTGGGAGAAGGCCATAGGCCAGTGAATTTTGCGATAAGTCCATGCTCATCAAGATTGAGGGCCGATCAAAAAATCCTATTGGCGGACAACCCAACGAAGGGGATGTCAGCCTTCTTCACAAATCTCTGCGAAGGGCCTCCTTTCCTCTTACCACACGATGGTACCAATCTTTTAAAAGTGTCCAATTTAGGAGGAAGAGGAGGAGGGTCCCCACCAGCATCCATGAGGAAGGGCACCACCAAGGAGAACCGGCCAGAAAGCAGCAGATCTGGTTCACTAGCCAAAGACACCCAAAATTTGAACCAAAAGCAAAGAAAGTGGGCCAAGAGTACTGAAATCCCAACAGGGACCAAAAAATCACTCAGCAAAGTCCAATAACTTTGGTCACGAGCTAAGGAGCAAAGATCTCAAATCCCAGAACTCAAGACACCAGACCAAAAAAGAACAGTTCGGTCTGTTGACAATAATAGACCACCACCAAGCCTGCATGCAAAGAACCACCAAATAAAAAGACAAACCCGGGCTGAGATCGGTCCAATAAAAGAGAGAAAACACAAACCAAGCTGATAGCTAGGATTCCAGCAAGACCCACAGAGCGCGTGGAGCTTGAATGTCTCCCACAACAATGAACCAATGGGCAATTAACTAGAGAATGCCAAACCAAACCTGATTAATTCAAATTGAGGAAGCTTTCTTGAAGACTTCCAACCAAAACAAAGCAGAATCAGGCTAAATGCAAGTAGCAGCATGACCCACAGAGAGCAGATGGATCTCCCACAACAGAAAATAACAAGCTCTTGGCCAGAATGCCAAACCGATCCAAGAAAATTCAAATCAAATTGAAGCTTTCTTGGAGCGAAAAAAAATTAGTTAAAACCTACATGCAAAGAAACCCCCATTACTTATTATTAATGAGTGTTTGTATTATCAATTATAAAAATAATAGAAATTAAAATTACTTATTGTTAATGAGTGTTTGTATTATCAATTATGAAAATAATAAAAATTAAAACAACAAAAACTTGCCACGTAGAAAGAATCATTAATGATAATTAATGGAAATGATATAATCGTTGATGATATTTAATAGAAATGATAGAATCATTAATGAAATTTAATGGAAGTGACAGGACTGACCCATTCAAGTTGTCATTTGTCTAAAAATCATGAAACTGTTGTATTTTGTACAGGTACTATAATCGTTAGTCTTTGTTGAGAAGTATTTTGAACCTTTATTGGTGAATCTTTCCTTTCATAGAGCTTGATAAAATATGAAAAACCCCAGTATTCTCTTTGTTAAGCCATATTTTGTATAGTTATTGTAATGATCAATCTTTCTATATTTCATAGAACTAGACAAAATATGAAAATGTCCAAACTTGGCATTCGTTGTGCAGTCGTACATAATGTTTTTGTATCCCTGAGTGCAAAATACTCAAATATCATGTTACCAGACTATGTACAACTGGTTCCATAGTGCTTTTTCAATAAGACAATCGCATTCATTATAAAAAGGTTGCAATACAACGTATACCTGCCAACAAAAAAGAATAAAGCACTGTAAAATAATACAAATATAAATTCATTATAACAAGGTTGCAATGCAACCTATACCTACCGACAAAAAAGAATAAAACACTGTAAAATAATACAAATATAAATTAATGAAGAAATAAAGAAGGAAAAACAGAAGTATAGAAAGAATTATGTATTTCACTGTGTGTCTGAACTGTACATAGGGGATCCTCTTTATAGGAGGACAGCTATAAAATATATGTAACATAAGCAATGTGGGACTAAATATTCTAACATCCCCCCTCAAATTCGAGATGATGAAATCAACTGGAGTTTGGAAACAAGATCACGTAGTTGACCAGGTGGATAAGACTTTGTGAAAATATCGACAAGTTGATCTTCGGAGGAAACTGATCGAAGATGTAGTGTGCCCTGCTGAATGTGGTGCCGAATGAAGTGACAATAAATCTCAATATGTTTGGTTCGCTCATGAAAAACATCGTTGTGATCAATCTGGATGGTGCTCTAATTATCACAATAAAGAGGGGAACTAGCCATCTGAGGGGCACGCATGTCAGCCAAAAGCCATCGTAACCACAAAAGTTCAGCTGTAGTATCAGCGAGTGCATGATACTCAACCTCAGTACTGGATCGGGCAACAATAGTCTATTTCTTACTGCACCAAGAAATAAAAGAAGTGCCGAGTAAGAAACAATAACCCGTAGTGGAGCGACGATCAGTAGGATCACCAGCCCAATCAGCATTAGAATAGGAGCAGAGCTCAAGAGATGAGTGCGAAGAAAAGTGAAGGCCATGAAACAAAGTCCCCTTTACATAGCGCAAGATACGAAGAACTGCAGCATAATGAGTAGAGCGCGGTGCATTCATAAACTGGCTAACCAAGTGAACAGCATAGGAAATGTCTGGGCGAGTAACGGTGAGATAGATGAGACTACCGACCAATTGTCTATACAAAGTAGCATCTAGAAGAGATTCACGATCAGTAACAAGAAGCTTAGCATTAAGTTCAAGAGGAAAAGTGCATGTTTTGTTGTTATTCAAGCCTGCTTTGGAAAGCAAGTTAGAAGCATACTTAGCCTGAGAGAGATAATAACCATCTGAACCCAAAGTAACTTCAAGGCCAAGAAAGTAGTCAAGCTGCCCTAAGTCCTTCATCTCAAAATTATGACTCAAAAAATGCTGAAGATCTCGAATACCCGAGAGATCATCTCCTGTAATGATCATGTCATCAACATAAATAAGGATAAGAATAGTACCAACACCAGTTATCCGGAGAAAAAGAGCAGAGTCATATGCACTAGGGACAAATCCTTTTTGAGCAACAACGCAACTAAATCTGGAAAACCAGGCTCAGGGAGCTTGTTTAAGACCATAGAGAGCATGGCGAAGACGTCAGACTTTGTGAGGAGGATGTTCATATCCAAGTGGAGGATGCATATAAACTTTCTCAGCAAGATCACCATTCAAAAAGGCATTTTTGACATCCATCTTAAACAGTTGCCAATGACGCACATCAGTGATGGCAAGCAAAGATCGAACAGAGGTAAGTCAAGCAACAAGAGCAAAAGTCTCCTCATAGTCAATACCACTTGTGACAAGGCGAGCTTTGTATCAATCCACTGATCCATCTACCCGAGTCTTGATTTTGTAAACCCACTTACATCCAACTGCAGACTTTTCGAAAGGCAAATCCATCATGTCCCAAGTATGAGTTTTGGTGAGGGCATCGAGTTCATTAGACATAGATTTCTGCCAAAGAGGGTCAACACTAGCCTCACAATAACTGTGAGGTTTGTGAAGAGTAGCAACGACATAAAAACAATGATAATCTTGAAGATGAGAAGGAGGGGCTCTTACTCTAGTGGAGTGACGAAGTTCATTTACTTGGATGGACTCAGGGGCAGTATCAGCAGCTTCACGTGTAACAGGAGTATCAGTAGATGTATCAGTTGAATCAGGAACGGTCGAAGAAGGATCGTCTGAGGAGCTTGGCATCTCTGCAAAGAAGTCAGGGACTACAGCAATAGACGAATCATTAAAAATAGGAGCATAACTGGAAGAAGACTGCGGAAAAGGAGAAATACTCGTAAACATCTTATGTTCCCAAAACTCCACATGACAAGAAACACGAAGACGTTTGGCTATGGGATCATAGCAACGATAACCTTTTTGAGTGAGACCATAACCAAGAAGACAATAGAGTCTGGATCGTGGTTCAAGTTTGGTGCATTCGTGTGTAGGAAGGGTGCCAAAAAAAACACAACCAAAAACTTGAAGCAAGGAATAGTTAGGGTCTTTACCAGAGAGAAGCTCAAAAGGAGTTTTATTGTGGATAGTGGGTGAGGGAACACGATTGATAGTGTAGACAGCAATAAGAGAAGCTTCACCCCAAAAGCATTCTGGAAGAGAAGCAGAAATGAGAAGTGCTCTTACCGTATCTAGAATATGACAGTGTTTACATTCGGCTCGACCATTCTGTTAAGAGGTGTAGGAACAAGAATGATGAGAGACTGTCCCATTTTGTTGTAAGAGGGTAAGAAACGATTTAGCTTTGTATTCCATAGCATTATCTGAACGAAAAGTTTTAATGGTACAAGAAAATTGAGTTTGCACCATTTTGTGAAAATTCTGGTAAATATCTATAAGTTCAGACCAACGCTGTAAAAGATAAATCCATGTATAATGACTATAATCATCCACAAAGATAACAAAATAACGAGATCCCCCCTCAATTGGAATTGGGGCGAGACCCCAAATATCATAATGGACCAAATCAAAAGGTGCAGAAGAAAAAGATTCACTTTTATTAAAGGACAAATGTGTTTGTTTTCCAAGACGACATGAAACACAATCAAATGACTGAAAATTGACTGAACCTAAATGACCTTGAGAGACCAAAAACTGGACTCGTGGAAGCGAGGCATGACCCAACCGGGAGTGCCATAAACTGGAAGTGACAGTAATAGCAGCAACGGGAGACATTGTGTAAGAAGGAATTTGCAGATGTGAAAGCTCAAAAAGACGTCTAATTTTACGGCCTGTCCCAATTAGCTGACCCGTTTGTGAATCCTATACATCAACACCCTTGTTAGAAAAATTCAGCTCACAGAGTTGTCCAACGGAAAGAAGATTTAAGGATAACTTAGGAACAAGATAAGTATCACCAACAGATAAATTAGAGGTAGAAATAGACCCTATGTGACTAAGAGGCATTTGAGAACCATCGGCAGTGTATATGGCAGGATTGGGAGAGAGAGCAGTTTTCTGGGAGAAAATAGTGGAATCAGATGTCATGTGATTACAACATGCAGAGTCTATAAGCCACTGAGATTTACCTGGGGTGACAGACAAGGCAGTTGATGATTGGGATAAAACCCGGTGAATTAAATCTTTAACGTCTGCTGCAGTGAGAGATGTGGCCTAAAGTGAAGTCTCAAGTGCAGAAGAATCAGAAGAAGCGATCACGGCTATCTGTTGGGAAGCTTTTTGCTACTTATGATACTGGAACTTGCGACATTCATTGATGGTGTGACCATTATGTTTACACCATTTGCAAAAACCAGTCTTGGAGGTGGATTGGAATGACGAACATCCATCATAAGACGGAGAAGCACCATGAGGAGCAGCAGCCATAACCATGTTAGAAGATTGCATCTTCATGGTGGAACGACGAGTTTCTTCAGAGATAAGTTCAGCAACTGCAACTTCAAAATTCGGAAGTGGTTGACGATGAAGAAGAGAAGCCCGAGTAGATTAAAAATCATCCCAAAGAGCCATATTAAATTGCATAAACTTTCGTCGATCAATCCAAGTTGCAAACGTTTGAACGCCTTTAGAACATTCCAACTTAGGGTCTGCGGCAGATAATTGTTCCCAAAGATGGTTAGTTTGTAAATAAAAATCTGCAATAGACTGACCTGGTTCTTGATGCATCTGATAGAGTTTAGCTTCTAGTTGAAATTCCAATGAAGCATCATAGGTGCAGTTGTATCTTTTTGACAAAAAATCCCAAGCCACTTTAGCATTCCCAAGTCGAGGAAGAAGAATATGGATGGAGGGAATGGAAGTGTTAATGACCAAGACAGGATCTTATAGTGAATACTGTCCCATTCTTCCAGTCATGATGCAAAAGCATCTTCTGTCTCCTCAGGTTTATGGGCTGCTCCAGATACATAACGCCATAATCGGCGTCCTTTTAAAAACACCTCCATGTTCTAAGACCACATACTATAATTGGACCCATCCAATATCTGATCAATAGGGCGAACAATCGAATCGAGATTCAAGGCAGATTGTGACATTTTGAAGCTTCAAAAGCAAAAAACAGACCGTAAGAATGAAATCAGAAAATAACTTTAATTGCAACACAAAAAATTAATTGTAGCACTGTGCATGGCAGCACCGGAAAATAACTTCCTAGGTTTAGAACCTAGGCCCTGATACCATGAAGAAATAAAGGTATTTCACTATGTGTCTGAACTATACATAAGGACTCCTCTTTATAGGAGGAGAGCTATAAAATATATGTAACATAAGCAATGTGGGACTAAATATTCTAACAATTAAGATGAGCATGGAGAGTGCAAAAGCTTAATAAAAAACCAGTAAAGTGGACCATGCATTTATGTCTTCAGTTAACAAAACAGGAGCTGCCAAATTTATTAGACAAATAATGAAATATTATATAATACAGACTGCCCCTGCCAAATTTATTACACAAAGAATGAAAGCCAGGATAATAAGGTTCGATTATTTTAATAGGAGTATCTCAAAAGTAATTTTCCAACCAATTTGACCTTGCCCGTGCTTACTTTCTTGAAATTATTTAATGACCCAATAGCGAAATCGATTTACCATATTGTAAGGTAGACAATATTTTTCTAGCTTGACACCTTTTGTATACTAAAAATATTTAGCATACCGCAGAGTATTAAATGCTGCCTCAGCAGTAATATAGGTCATTGCATCTCAAACCTTGAGATCCAATTACCTACAAAGCTGCAGCAGCATTTAATACTCTGCAGCATGCTATGCATTTTTTGTCCCTTCTGTATGCTTGCTCACCACGTGGTTGTAATCACTCATCCAACACCTATCACTCATCGAGCACCTATTTCGTGCTGGCGGTAGAGATAGTATCTGAGGCTGACCAACAACAGTAAAAAATGAAGTAATGCCGGAAACCTCTTTCACACCAGTGAAAGGAGATGGTCTCGATCTGAGCATAATTCAAGCAGAGAACGCTTGGCAGAAGGGAACATTGTGTAGCGAGAGGGATTTAATGTTTAATGTGCAAATGTCAACTGCGTTGAGCTTCCGCCATCGTTGTGCATCCTGTGCAGCTATAGCTTGTTGAAAGGGCGGTCACCAAAGCAGCTGAGCTGCCTCCATTGTTGTGCATCCCATGCAGCTATAGCTTATTGAAATGGTAATCTAGACAGCTTACAATGACAATGTAATGAGCTACGTTTTGAATTGTAACCACACCACACGCCACACTCAGATAGATTCGCATGCACTCAGAGGAGAAGACACCCACCACGATCCCCTTCGACAACGAACACAGTCACGGTAGAAAGGGTAATATGCAAATGGGGTCTGGCATTTATCGCAATTTACAAAAACATATACATTTTGATTCCATTCTTGGTGGCTGATATATAATTCATAAAATGGTTACAATATGATGATTCTATTTTTTTTTATGTTGCGTCTTCTTCCTAATATTGAGTTAATGAATGTATCTATTCATATTCTCATGAGTTGTGTTTAGTAGTATGGAAATTGTATGTACAGTTAAATTATGTTGGTTAAGGATAAATGGTTGTTTATTAGTTAAAATATTTGGGGTCACTGAGTTCCATAATCCATCAGATTTCAATAAGCTTGTTCAAGAGGTAGTGTACAACTTGAGAATTTGTTAGAAACTCGACTACATTTGTTTTAGCCTTTTCTAGCAGAGCAGAGCATTAGGTTGTATTGGTTTCCTCTAGGTTCATCCTTGTTTCATTTTGTTATTTTCATTATAATTTTTGGATGAATAAATGCATAGGAAACTTATGTTAAAAAGGATCTTTGTGCATTGCTAGTTATGCATTCATGAGTTTTGCATATCAAAAAATATATGGGACCATACAGATTGGAAAGCTAGAATTTGTATATATCAGATTGCAAATTGATATACAACTATATGGGGCCATAAAAAAAAATTGATAATAATGAAACGAAACATGTATGACTCAGATCTAGTATAGAGAGGTTGAACCTACAACATGTGGCATTACCTTTAAACAATGTTGTGGCACGCGGCGGTATCCTTTCTTTCTATAAGGTCGTGACCACCATACTTAACATGTATTATCTCACATTTACAAATAGATTATTCTACGACAGCATATAGAAAGTCAATTCTTCTACTACAGCGTATAGAAAGTTTGCCAAGTATTTAGTCAATACAACGAGATGCAGTGGAATCTTATTAAATTTGAGTAACATGGTGCCTACTTGTCTACTGCGATCAGGGAGTGTAGTATATCAAGTGAGCGTGAGGAGTGATCTAATCTAGTATATCAAGTGAGTGTGAGGAGCGAACAAATATATTACATAGCATATGTGTCATTACAAATTGTGTGTTGTGTGATATGGATGTGTTATATTAATTTTACTTAGGCATCCATAGCTTCATTAATGAAGGAAACTATAAAACAAATAGGATATCGTGAAATTTAGATTCATATGCACTTAATTTAACAATGAAATAGACATTACAACTTTCATCGTAAAAGTCAATATATTTATTTCAATTTAATTTAATTTAAAGTATTTCCCATAGTTGGGTGTTTATTAAAAGTCAATATAAAATATAAAGCATATTTATGTACATTACAATAATGTGTTATTTTATTTAATAATCCAAATTATCAAATTCTTTTTCATTACACTATATTATTATAATTAAATAATCCACATACATATTCAAGTGATTATGATAACTTTGGGCATTATTATGGGTTGTGTTACTTTATTCAATAATCCAAATAATTAATTTTTTTAATAATATTATCTTATTATATAACCAAAACAAAATAACATACTTACATTGAAGTAATTATGATCAACATTTTATAACATTATATTATTATAACCAAAATAATCTACTTACATTCAAGTAAGTATGATCAACTTTCCACATCATTATGAAACTTGATGAGTATATGTCTCGAAATCATAGAGGTTTTTGCAAAGTGAATATGCATTCATCAAAGTCCAGCTTATGATGTGCATCTTTTGAAGGCTAAAACACTAAATGAAAGTGAATAAAGCATTTCCAAAAAAAATCCATAGGTTTAGGAGTATTAAATTCATAATTGTTTTTTACAAATATTGGTAAGTGGTATTGAACTAAGTAAATCATATTAACAAGACAAGGTACCTAACTAGTATCTAATGATATGGATGGCATAACTTCTCAATGGGCAACTTTGATATTGGGCACTAGCAATCATCATTGTAGTAGTATTTAAAAGATACATTTTTCTAATTGATATGCTCATTTGCAAAAATAAAAATAATGTTTGTAAAATGTTAGTTGAAAATATGAAATGGAAAAGTATGTTTGTTTCATTTAATTCATCAAACAAATTGCCCAAAATAATTTGTTTACAAGAGAGTTCCTATAACAAAGTAATAAGAACTAGCTAAAGAGACTAGCTACTAAGTAGCACTTGTTACATCATGCCAAATTATTATAATTAAGATATCACATCATATTCAGTTACTAAAATTAAGATATCACATCTTAAAAACCACCTTAACATGGAAAAAGTGATTTGTTATAGTAATAGGAAAATAAGTAAGCTCTTATTTTTATTTTTATTTTTATTTATATTTGTTTTTTAAATAGTTTAATATATATTTAGTTTAAAAAATACGTATCTCAATGGTCATAAACTTTTTCATTTTTCATTGCGAGGTAAATAGTAATTGTTTCCGGGTATCTAACATATGTGTTATGAATATTCTTAAATACATATAATTTTGACATAAAGAAGGTGGTGTATAACTTAATATTCCACCAAAAGTTTTGTCAAAGTAGACATCATCCATAATTTCAATGACATGCTTTGAAATCATCTTTATATTGTAAGTATTATTTATGACATATTTTAAACGAATTATAAATCTTTGTTCCATATTTAATTCTTTTAGGTAAAACATATTATTTTGTATTTTTTTAATTCTTTAAATTCCCATTCTTGCCATTCACTTAATTGATGAAAGAAAATAACGTTGTATAATTGTTTTATTTAGTAAACTTAAATTGAATAGCATGACATTAGTCATAGTTTTTGTGATTTAAGTTGTTTAAGTCATGTAAGTAGATGATTTTAAATAGTTAAAATCAAGTATAATATTTAATAAATTTAAATTGGAGAGTATATTATAGTTTTTTTTATTTAAGTTGTATAAGTAGATAGTTGAAATCAAGTAGAGATAAATACCTTAAGTATGATTTGAAATAGTTGAAATTAAGTGTAAGATAAATATATTGGGTATGATTTTTTCAGTACAAAATAATAATCATAATAAAACATAATTTGAATCTACATGCTTTAAAAACTACACATTTTGAATAATAATGTTGTTTGATAATAAATTATAATTTGAATCCATCAATTTTGAAAATGATAACAATAATCTTAGGTTGCAAAACATGGTGGGCATTTTCAAATTTTAATGACATTGGGAAAAAGATAACATGTAGAGTTTTTTTTTTCTGCCAATGAATCCCTCTGAAAATCATCGAATTATAATTATCCTTTACTCAGAAGAAAAATGTGCTTTTTGTTGACATATCGAGTAAATGATGTTGTTCATTCATCTAAATAAGTTATATCAAAAGTGATGGTTGCTTTGCAACAAAACACAACCTCAATTCAAAATACAGTTCAAGTTGTTATCAATATGAAGTTGTGACAATTCCATTAAAGTGCACCTACACATCATCAAGATTATTTATAAAATAGAGCTCATTCAAATGTTATAAGAATATTTCACTAAAATAGATTTTGATTTTAAGATGGAAAATCATAAAGCTAAATTGTAAACCTATTACTCCATGTATTATCTTCTTCAAAATTTTAAGCAAAATTTTTAATATTTTCTTACATAAGATTTAAAAAATAAACAAATAAACAAATAAATATCTCTCAACATTAATCACCAAAATTGTGATTTGTTTTTCATCCCAAGCTAATAAACATAAACATGATCAGCATAATTGTGAGCATAACTATATCACCTTTTACATGTTGATACAACATTTAAATTGCAATTTATTTCCCCAAAACTAACTTTAAGACTAACAAATATAAAGTACTAAAAAAATATTATTTAATTTAATTTATAATATCTTAAGTATATGATATGGTAAAACCGGTATTTATTTTATTTTAATTTAGAAAGTCGTAAATATATCTCTAAAAATATTTAGGCATTTTGGATGTAAAATAGGCAATAATTATTTTAATTTAATTCATAATTTCTTAAAACTTAATATTTATTTTATTTTAATTTATAATATTTTAAATATATTTTTAAAAATATTTAGACATTTTGGATTTAAAATAAATTACATATACCATTTATTATAAGGCTATATATATGTAAATATTTTATATACTAATTTACATATAGTTGTTAGAAAGCATGGTCCAATTTTTTAAAGTAACTAACATAGATGCATCTTAACTATGGCCCTACCAATTGCTAAGAGCGATCAAATCTCTTTAGGTGAAAACCTCAAGTTTAGCAGTCTAAAAAGGGATTCCTTTAGGCCCTTGTTAGAGCCGGAGTTAAGATGAATCTATGTTGGTTTACCCAAAACTAATATCTACTTTATTATTTTATTATTAACTTAACAATATATAATCGAATATATTTTCCATATAAGTGTCTCTCATTGCCAACTACTCCAATTTGGAAATGTGTTGTAAATGATAACACATAAATCCTATAAATATTAAGAAGGTGCATTCATTAATTAATTATGAAGTAAAATAGTTATTCTCAATATGCATGCCATAGTTATGTAAGGCTTTACTTTCTATACATATATACACCAATTGAGTTTGATTTGATATATAATTAGATAAATGTGTTTTACATTGTAGTCAATTTCACTAATTGAGTTTGAAATTTGATATATAATTATACAAATGTGTTTGACACTGTAGTCAATTTAAATTTGAAGCTCTCTCTCTCTCTCTCTCTCTCTCTCTCTCTCTCTCTCTCTCACACACACACACACACACATGGAGCCGACATGTGCCACATTTCACCCACGTGGAGTATAATAATACATAATCCAATATATTCTCCATTATAATTGTCTACACACCAAATATTATAATTTGAAATCATATTGTAAATGATAACAAAAATAAATCCAACAAATAGACAAAAGTTGCATTAATTATATAATTATGAAATAAAATAGTTATTTACCCATAACTAATATTTGCCTCATTAATCTATTATTAACTTAACAATATATACATAATTCAATTTGCACTCATCCATTAATTATGAAGAAAAATAGGTGTAAAATAGTTCTCGGCATGCATATCATATATATATATATAGCAATTACCTCAAGAAGGTGCAATAATATGTTGAGGGGTTGTGTAGTGCCAAGCTTCTTGCACATCATTGACTCTATAATTTTCTAAACTCTACCATGTAGTAAAAAAAAACTAAGGAAAAATAACATTTGTTTATTTATGTATTTTTTTGTTTTTACTTGTTGTGTCTAGAGTTTCTCTTCTATTTAAAACAAATTCTAGTGTTTAACATTTCAATCCATGGGAAATTCATAACTTGAAGAAAAATGCTAACTTTTGGTCATTTATCCATTTACAATTAATATACTTTGTTTAATTCCTCAGCATAATTACTAAACAATTAATTACTTGAAACAAGAATAATACCTGGACCTGTGAAGGTTGTAAATGGTTTCTTTTCTCCCGTGGTATTGTCCCTTTCCCGTCCAAGAATTTTTACCAAACAAGATGATCCACCCTGCCGACCAGCGATGATCCTGTTGGCCCTAGGAAACCAACTGGTTTCCTAGCCCCCAAGCCCACAGTTAGATAATCTCAAGAGCAGCTTCCTCTTTTAAATCCTTCTAACGATACTTCCTTCAATGATTCAATACCTAACTCCATGATACAGTTTCACCTCTTTTCCCCTTCTTAGTTCTGAAAATTCCCACAAAACAACTCCCCGTTCTCCCTCGTGAGACTTTCCCTTAATACCCATTTTCCTCCTCCTTCCTTCATTCTTACTCCACGCTTCCCTATAATGTTTCAGGACTATAAATCATTAATACCCTTACACAATTCAATATTTTTAATAATGATTCAATCTCGTTATCCGATTCATCGTTGTCTTGAGCAGCTAAATAATTTAATTCTTAATTAAGTGGGTACACTTTGAGTTGACTTATGTTTATTTATTCATAGAATTATTATTATTCCTTGCTTGTTTACAAAACCTTTTATTTAATGGTGACTCAATGCACTGCTTCAAAATTTAAATGTGCTAGATAACATAATAATTACTTTGACTTTCATGGAGAGGATATTTACGTTCTTGTTACTCAATCCATTCTAATTCAATCATAATGTTTTATTATTTTTAAAATAAAATTTAAATAATCATTTAAGGTGGATAATATAATGATATTAAGTTACAATATCGCTTTTCATTTGGTTAAACCTCTAACAATAAAATGATAATAATATATATTTTATAAATAATGTAAAACAAATTTGGAGAGTTAAATAATTCTTTTAATTATATTCAATGAAGCTTAGGTGTATCTAACAATAGTTATACCATTATTAATATTATTATTAAGCTAATAATAAATAATTATTATTATTATTTGTTTATTAATGGTGAATAATAAAAATAACATTTATTTGTTTAATAGATAAGTAAATTTGTATAAACATAGCATATTTATATTAATGAACAAGGTACCCTTAATGGTTCATTAATCTTGATTAATAGTTAAATAATAAAATTCTGTAGTGTTAATGTTTTATCTATGATGATTCACATTAGGGATACCTATCTTAATTGTTTATTACAGTGTTTACATACGATGACTAATTCACTTATTTCACACACTATCAACTTAACCATTCATTATCTAAGTTGATTAATATATATCCTTAACTGAGCTATCTATGACAATTTATACCACTATTCAAGTGACAAGTATGTTGAACATCAATACTATCATACATGTAGAAAGTGTGCATGCGTGGCCAGTGTATGCACAAATCAGACATGCAATGTAAACAAACAACATCCCACCTATTCATACATGCTAACTAATAATAGTAATTTCCCCATGCAGAAAGAAAAAGCATTCATATTTTTAACATTCTAAGTTATTTAACACTTAATCCATTTTATGATTTGATATCATTTATTTATGTTCTTATTGACTTAACCAGTAAATACAAAGATGGGTACCTACTACCACTAACTCGGTATCAATGAATAACCAACCCTCAACAGTACTATCTAACACATCCTCCCATCCTAACCTACTTCTGCATCCTCCCTATCCTTCCTCTGCTAGTATAGAAGTGGATTTCGGCTTCACCGATCTGACCACATAAGAACCTGAGAGCGGTAGAGTTGGCTGAACAGTAGACCTAGCCTCTCCTAGAAGGCATCTGATCGTCGTCATCACAACAACTTGGGGAAGGTGTCTCAGCATGGCCCTCCCACAACCTCGGGTATCATCGTAACATATGGTGGGCAATACATCCAACCCCCTCAACATACTGGGTCTATACCCTATCAGTTCATACTCTGCTGCTCTCAAGATAATCGGAATGTGTCATCGTATCATCAATTTGGTAAATTGGATTTTTGCAAATTAGGTACTACACCACACTTCTCCTCACGTACTCGGCCATTACATGGTCCATGTACCCTGTGGGTTATCACTTTGCAAACATACATTCATAACATTATTAAATCAGTAGTCAGTCCATATTATCAACATTATTTCCTTTCATCGCATATAATCATTAAATCAATCATGAGTGGGTATCCATGTATCACATCATGCATATCACATCATATCAAGAATGAAAATCGAGCATACATTTATGAAACAAAGAAATCTCCTAGTGACCACAACATAGTTATTAAATTGAGCACATAGATCTATGGACAAACACACAACTCACAAGATAGATCACACAATTTACTCAGTTATTGAAGAATGAAATAGTGCAAAAATGGCTTGCAACTGTGAATGATTTTCATTAATCAAAGAGTAATTAGATAATAATTACAATGAAGTACAATGGCTTAAATAGCCACATGCAATTCGAATCCACATGAGGAAATTCGAATTGATTAGACTCTACTTGACTGTAGGTAACTAAGACCTTGTCTAAATCACTATCAGAAGACTCAATAGTTAACTGACCTTGTCTAAACCATAACCGGAGTTCATCGGAGTTCTAAAACAAAACTCAAGTGTTACATTCAGTGTTGACTAAGGCTAACTGACTGTGGTAGGTGAGAAATGCGCCCCTACTGAATGCATCCATGCAAACCTAGTGCTAACTGAATGTAGAGGACTGGAACTGAATGTAACTGACTCCTAACTTAGCTTGACTAGTCACCAACTAAACTAAACTGAACTTGGTTGGTTTCGGCACTCCCAATGGCTCCTAAATTGTAGGGATTGGTCTAGGAGGCTCCTAAACTGATGCATTGCAAGTGCAATCAGTGGCAGTAGGCCTCAATTAGTGTTCCCCACACTTTAGTAACTAAAACATGTGCCCCAATTAGGCCAAGTGGACCCAATGGTGCTAGTCACTAAAAATAGACTAGATGGACTCCCAATTTAGATGTGACTCCCGATTTAGACATATGACCAAATTGGACAAGAGAGGATTAATAATCCTAACACCCCCCCTGAATGCTAACTTGGACAATCTGTGGGCCCTGGTAAATAAGACCATAGGTCACCCATTACATCAAGTAAAGTAAAGTAACTACTCAAAAACAAGGTGCTAGGGGAAAAACCACATGGGAAAAAAACCCCCCCTCTAATTGAGCAGGTAGAATCAAGATCAATCTGGTTCT
The DNA here is from genome assembly GCA_001517045.1 of Pseudotsuga menziesii. NCBI lineage: Eukaryota > Viridiplantae > Streptophyta > Pinopsida > Pinales > Pinaceae > Pseudotsuga > Pseudotsuga menziesii. Next base: position 67,201 of record LPNX011140182.1, read on the forward strand.
TCTATGCATAGGTATCCTAGGGCCTGGCATGTGAACCTCTCCATCATTATGTCTGGAGGAATATTCTTCTTTGGAAGAAGAATGATATGCTCAACTAAATCAGAAATATAGACAGTTGTTGGATGAAGACTGGACCCATGTAGAGCAACTGAAGTCAACTAATAAGTAAGAAAAGGTTCTTGCGGAATCAGAACATGTGAGGAACACTCAACAAACTGAAATTTTTCAGACATGAATATAAAACCATTAGTGGTAAGAACAGCCCTAAGTGTTAGGAGCAAATGTCCAGGCGAATGCAGAAAATCTTCCTCTTTACCAGTTTTATGAGGAGATGAGCATGTGATCAATGGTAGAGAAGCACTGGGACTGTTGAGAGTGAATGCTTGAGCTCCATAGTCTGATATAGCTTCTAAAATATCTAATTAATCACATAATAAAATATCAGCAGCCTCATAAGAGGAAACTAACACTAAATCCCCATCAGCAATTTTGAAGAGAAAGTGCGATACTTGATTTTTCACACCGAAATTGGTGAGAGCAGCTACAAGCATGAATGAAAGCTCTTGGATTTTTAAATATTAACCAAATAATATCAGGTTAGAAAGTAAATCATATCTAAATAGGTTCACAATAGATCCAAAACTGTGAAATGAAATCAAATCCCCAGCAACAGTTTTGTAGGAGACTTGCGGTACTTGTTTCTTCACACCGTTGATGAGAACAACTACAAGCAGTACTAAAAGATTATGAATTTGATATATTAAACCAAGAAATATCAGATCAGATCTAAATAAGATCATATAAGATCCAATAATTTTAATATCAGATTCAAATAAATGGTTAACCGAGACGGTGGATGCACAGCTTTCTTCTTCTTCAAAATTCTGAATTTTGGTGCATGCAATCCTGCAGGAATTTGCTGGAAAATATAGATCATGGGGAGCGAATGGATCACTCTGGTAATATAATATTTATTCCAAAATATCCAAGGTATCACATATATTCACACCAGTAGCAACATTAGAGGGAGAAAAATCAAATTTCTCTTCACTTTCAGAAGCAATTACTGGCAAATTTTGCACAGAATTCAAAGGAAAATCACCAGTGAATGTTTGCATGGAAGTGCAGCAGTGTTTTTCTTCATTATCAGAGATTCGAATGTATTCTTCTATTTCATAAATATGAGGATATGAGATATCATATATCTCATAAACTTCCGGAGCATCAGGAGAAGGAGTCACTGCATGTAGACTGTCTTCAATTCGAATTGACTGTGTAGAAGCTTCTGCTTCTTCTTCATCTTGAACAACTTCATCAGAGAGAGTGGAGGCTGATATTTTTGGATCAAGAGTGCTTATGATGCTTTATATTCCCTCCAAAGTGCTATTATGATCCTCATCAATCATTCCAAAGGTTCTGTCCAATATTGTCCAGAGTTCCTTTGAGTCTTCAATAGATCTACTGAGGTAGCGCAAGCTAGGAGAAAGACCTAGTGCTATTCTTCCAAAAGCTCCATCACATTTATTCAGCCAATCATTCTCTCTAAAACACTCTTCACCAAGTCCAAGGGACAGCCCATAGCAACCTCATCTCATCATAGATGCAATCATCTTCTTCTTCCATTATGAATAGTTTGTGAATAGGGTGAGAAGAGGAACTGATGACTTCATTTCGAAGTTGTACCTGCAAAACAAAACAAAAGGGCACCATAAGGTCGGACAACCTGCACATTTCAGGTTTTCATCACACCCAGCATAGTTGATCAAGCAATCTTGATCAACAATTCCTTAACTTGGGGTATTAAGTGGTAAACCTTCGGCTTCTGGTGCAGAGCTGGAAGGAGCAAAAGTTTGCTAAAAAATGATCCAGTAGGAGATATGAGGAGGAGAGGTTCCTTGTCCACCGAGGCTCTGATACCATATTAAATTGAGCACATAGATCTATGGACAAACACACAACTCACAAGATATATCACACAATTTACTCAGTTATTGAAGAATGAAACAGTGCAAAAATGGCTTGCAGCTGTGAATGCTTTTCATTAATCAAAGAGTAATTAGATAATAATTACAATGAAGTACAATGGCTTAAATAGCCACATGCAATTCGAATCCACGTGAGGAAATTCGAATTGATTAGATTGTACTTGACTGTAGGTAACTAAGACCTTGTCTAAATCACTATCGGAGGACTCAATAGTTAACTGACCTTGTCTAAACCATAACCGAAGTTCATCGGAGTTCTAAAACACAACTCAAGTGTTACATTCAGTGTTGACTAAGGCTAACTGACTGTGGTAGGTGAGAAATGCGCCCCTCCTGGGTGCAACCATGCAAACCTAGTGCTAACTGAATGTATAGGACTGGAACTGAATGTCACTGACTCCTAACTTAGCTTGACTAGTCACCAACTGAACTGAACTAACCTTGGTTGGTTTCGGCACTCCCAGTGGCTCCTAAATTGTAGGGATTGATCTAGGAGGCTCCTAAACTGATGCATGCAAGTGCAATCAATGGCATTAGGCCTCAATTAGTGTTCCCCACACTTTATTAATTGAAACATGTGCCCCAATTAGGCCAAGTGGACCCAATGGTGCTAGTGACTAAAAATAGACTGGATGGACTCCCGATTTAGACATATGACCAAATTGGACAAGGGAGGATTAATAATCCTAAAAATAGTAATGACATAAGCATGATAACATCATAACATCATAAATAGAGCATCGGCATAAGCATGATAACATCATAACATCATAATCAGAGCATCGGAATAAGCATGGTAACATCATAACATCATAATCAGAGCATAAGCATGATAACATCATAATCAGTATATAATTAGGTTTAACATGCCAAAATATAGTTTTCTCAGTATAGTTGAGTCCAGAGATAATAGGCAACTATAGTGTAATAAGTCTCACTGATAAACATGTCGAAGTCAAAATATGGGGCATTACATACACCGACCCTTCGGGAAAATTCATCCTGAAGTTATGGTCAAAATAGTGAGGGAAATTCTCAATGCATAGTCTCTGTGTCTTCCTAGGTAGCATATCCTGGTCTATACTTGTCCCACTGGACCTTAACTTGGTCCATGTGGTGACTACGAAGCTGTCGAACCCTACGATCCAGTATACGTAATGGTTCGACCATGAAGGTTCCCTCTTCCAAGACCTGCAAGTCCTTCCAATAAAGTTTGTGAGTCTCATCAGCTATGTAATGTCATAATACTGAAACATGAAATACATTATGAGTTCTGTGCAAGTGGGGTGGCAATGCAAGATGATAAGCTATCGGTCCGATTCTTTCAAGAATCTCGAATGGCCCTATGAAGCGAGGCGACAACTTGGTCCCTTTTCCAAACCGAATGGTACTTTTATTTGGCCTAATGCAGATAAATATGTGATCCCCTACCTCATAACTTCTATCAGTTCTGTGTGCATCAGCATAACTCTTATGTCTATCATATGCTTCTTTCAGCCACTACCTCATCTATACCACTTGATCTTCCATCTCCTAAAGCAACTCAGGTCCAACTAAAACACGATCCTCCAACATGTCCCAACTAAGTGGAGTCCTGCAAGGTCTCCCATACAATGCTTGATATGGAGGCATACCAATGGAGCTGTGATGATTGTTGTTATATGAAACTCCGCTAGAGGAAGATATTTCTCCCACTGTGTCTATTGATCCATAACATAAATCCTAAGCATGTCCTCCATCACCTAATTCACCCTCTCTGTCTGCCCATCTATCTCAGGGTGATAAGCTAAGCTTAAGTTCAGTTGGGTCCCTAATGCTGACTGCATGCTTGTCCAAAATCTAGAGGTAAACTTAGGGTCTCGGTCAGAAATTATCTTCTTTGGAACTCCATGAAGGCATATAATCTCATTTATGAATACCCTTGCTACATCCATCACATCATAGGTATCTCTAACTGGGATGAAGTGAGTGCTTTTGGTCAGCATGTCTACCACCACCAGTATAGCATTATGCCTCAAGGATGTGAGTGGAAATTCTACAATGAAGTCCATGGAAATGAATTTCCATTTAGTCATAGGAATATCATGAGGTCGTAAGAGACCAGCTGGGTGTCAATGATATGCCTTTACTTGCTGGAACTCAAGGCATTTTGAAACCAATATGACTACATCACTCTTCATACCAGGCCAGAAGAAGAGCTTCTTCATGTCTTCATACATCTCCTTCACTCCAGGGTGCGCACAATAATGTGCTATATGGGCCTCGCTAAGGATTGTTTCCCGCAGATCACCTTCTTTAGGGATATACATCCTCTCTAGATATCGCAACAAACCATATTCCTCAAGATGGTACCCATCATACTTCGACTCAAGATGCTTCCCACTCTGAATAACATAGGTAACCTTTAGATACAACCTATTGTTACAACCGATTTTACCACACATGGTGGATCACACATTTATGGCCTTCCCTGTCCCTCTGCAGACTCTTTGGACCCCATGGACCGTTTTTGTACCTTTGATGTTTCCAAAATCATCCCTAAAAACATGCATTATTTGCCATACGTGACTTTTAAACCTATTCTCGCATATATACGCGGATATGAACCTCAAACCCACATACATCGGGATGTGTGCAAAAGGCCAAATAGTTTTGAAGTTTTCCTTGATTTGGATCCGAGTCACTTGTCTCTTGGCCTTCCATATGCCTTGAGATCACTTAGATTTGACCTTCCATTACCCCATTGAATCACTATATTAGGAACCCTTTGGATACCTTCAAAGAGGAGGAATTGAAGAGCAAGAAAACTATAGTCCATTGTTGTCGAAGCTTATACTTGAGTCTACATCCCTTTGTCCCTTAGAGCACTTTGTGTTCTTCCCAAGCTTTCCTTTGCTTGTGAGCTTGCTATCGAGAGATGGAGGATTGTAGTGGTGGAGGTCCAGGTGGAGGACTCAGTTTCTCCTGTTCGCAGATGTGCCGACAGAGGTTGTCACCATTGTAATCTCTGATTTATATTAATAGAAATATCTTTTCCTGTCCAATAATGTGTATTTAAATGAATATTGAATCCATGGATGCTTTTAAATGCTTATATGTTATTGATTATATATGCTAGATTAGTTCTAACACCATTATATAGCATGCTTGTCTTCTTTGCTAAATGTTGAGAGAGAAAATTGCTAATACAAGCGAGAGTGGAAAAGCTCAATGGGGATCTACATCAACCATCCAGAATAAGGTATGTTTCGAGATCCTTTAGTGTTAGATGTTTTGTTTCTCTTGTATATGGGAACGGATTGATTTATATGGTTAATCTGTCTATTGTGGTACCCCAAGCCATAGGAAGTTTTCTCCGTAACAGAATTGGCGACTCTACTAGGGAGTTCCTAGTCATTTCCTTTGGGGGTTTTATCGGCATTCAACGTTCTTGAATTCCTCTGATTTCTCTGTTTCTGAGTCGGGTATGGAGGCATGTTTTCCTAGTAGTGTCTAATAGGAGTAAATTTTCTCTCAGCTTGTCTGTTTACCCTTTTTTTAATCTCTTTTTCTTCATGTATGCGAGTTTTGTCTTCACAGTCGCGTGTACATGTGGTTTTTACTGGAATATCTGCATATATACGTGGGTTTTCTGCACACAATCACGTATGCCCTGAGTTTTGCCTTTTGGGGGAAGATTAAGTGTTGTTGGGTGAGTTTGGATAGTTCCTCAGTCTTCTTGGATGCTTCTGGAGTCTGTATACACCTCTGTTTCTGACTAGAGACGCTTTTTAGTTTGAATTTTTTGAAAATGTTCTTGTCATTTCATTTTCTATTTTTTGTTTTTGGATTAGTGCATTAGGTCTATTTTACCTTAGTGCTTTTCTCGGGTGCTTTCTGGGTGCTTGCAAAGTCTGAGGGTTGTAGAGTCATACTTTTACTTTGATTATCTCATTTTAATTCAAAAAATATAAAAACATTTGCTTTTTGCATCATTATGCATTGTTGCATTTTTCATTTTGCATGGTACTTGCATTAGGTTTGCTTGGAGAGTATTCGTCAGATTTTCATATAGGAATGATTGCATATTCATTTGAAGCAAAATTTTGCACTTCATGTCATAGCATACCCCATTTTTCATTCGACACAATGCATTTGCATTGATTGTTAGGTGTGCATTTTACTTCTTGTTGTGTCATAACATCATTAGTTGCACGACCATTTGCCCTTTTGAGTAATAAGCCAATTAAAATCAATGCACAATAAAATGAATTACACTCTTTTATTTTATAGGGTGTACCAACAAGATTATGTTTTAGGGTCTTGGAATAATTCATTGTGAGTAAATTCTCCAAGACCACTAAACGAAACATTTATGTGTCTGTCCAGGTGAGAGCGTGAAATTCCTTTATATAATTAGTGTTTCTCAGGATCCTCCTCTTACAAGGGAGTTAAGCAAGAGGCAGTGTGAGTGGTTATTGATTGGGATGACCCCTGGTCATAACTAAGTAGCACCAGAGATATTTCCAGGATTGTATTCATATCTAGGGGCTCTTTCGAGAGTTTTGAGCTTTGCTACCATTCCCATATGGTCAATCCCGCCTGCAACTATCTCCCTGAGCATTGATTATATTGAGTTGACCTTAGTTTCCTTACCTAGGTTATCAAGAGGGTACTTCGCAGAGGTTATTCTACAGGTGTCCTAGCCAAGTAGGGGTCGAACAGCACATTCACTATATGCGTTGAAGCTAAGGGCCACTATAATTGGTTACAAACCTCCACTTGTTGTGTATGGGATTCTCAAGCCTCTCTTAGGCGAGACATAACTGCTTCATTTGGGAGCTCACATATCCTACCCTTGTTTGCTTGTGATTTGGCTTTACATTTTATAGGTGTATGCTCTGTGCACACTAGTTTTCCTAGGGTTTACGTAATTAGATTGAGTATTCTTAATTTTTGAGTAATTATGGATTTGGGCACAGCACTTCACCACTCTCGTCGTTTAGCAAGACTTCTTCCTTCCACGTCTTCTCCTCCTTTGGGAGAGAGAAACAAACAGTTCAGGCGGACTACTTCTCACATTGATTCACACACGATGGGAGATCATGAGGATGAGATTCCTGAGATGTCTTCTCCACCTCATGAGGTTGGGGATGCAGATTCTACTCCTGTATATGATCCTTCACCAGAAATACCTTCACATTCTGGTTATGATCCCTCATTCACAGGCCACTGGTATTGGTTTCCAAGCGATGAGACTCATCATGAACCCACAAGCACTAGTCATGTTCATTATGGAATGCCTAATATCCCTACACACGATCTGGCACATCATGCCGAGTCAGAATTTGAACCTAGCGCTATGGCTGGGGGCGCTCCTATTCCTTTCCATGCGGGGAGATTTGGGAGCACTAGTCACATTGCACCTTCCATCCTGGTGGTGGAAGCTACCTCGCATGTCCATCCTAGACCTAGTGTTAGTAGTCATATGCGGATACCAGAACCGAGATGAGTGACCATAGGGAACACCACTTACATCCTTTCACATGTCCCTTTGTCCTCAAACCCTACTCCTTCGAATGCATTTTTTACAACCCTTCCTCCCCCTCACTCATGTGGTCCTTCAGGCTGGAATATCGCTACTAGCCATGATCGTACTATTACTGCTCGCACAGTAGTATGTCAGATTCAAGTACCTCTTGTTGTCTTGGGAGGTCATATTCCTATTTCTGGATCCTCTCATGGTCCATCGCAAGGAGTTCCCCGTATCCCTAACTATGGAGCTTCTCATGGGACATCCCATGGGACACCTTATGGAGCTTCTCATGGAGAATCTTATGGACCGCAGTATGGAAAGAAATATCAACCCTATGGGTATGGGTATCAACAACCTACTTACTCTTCTAATTATGGCTTTGTAGCACCCCGTAGTCAAGGTACACCACATCATAATGCTTCCATGCAGCCCTACACGGGTCAAATGGTAGGAGGATATTATGGCCAAGGCCATGGTATTTACAGCAATCAGCCTTACATGAACTAGAACTATCAGGGAGCATGGCATAGACCGGCTCAACCTAGGCTCCCTTTCCTCGCAACGTTGAACTTACCTGACTTATCGAGACTTATGAATGATCCGCTATCTCATGACCTAGCCTAGACGGCTTTCCCTAACAAGCTTCCCTTGAACATTCCCAAGTTCGAGGGAAAAGCAGGAGAATATCCTAGTGAACATGTCACTACTTTTCACCTTTGATGCTCTTCCAATTCCTTACATGACAACTCAATCCGTTTAAGGCTATTTCAACGCACCCTCATTGGGCCTGCAGCAAAGTGGTATATAGAGTTACCGAGGGGGGCATTCGTTTTATTCGATGACCTTGCCATGACTTTCCTCAATCACTTTCAGCTACCTATGCGTTATGACATTGATATAGAACTCTTGTCGACATTTCGACATGACAAAGCCACACATATCTCGGATCATATTCAAGAGTGGTGTAGACATAAGAGGTTGATTAAAGCCTTTATACCACTGGAATTTCTCCTTGAGTGGTTCCTCAAGTTGTTGTTAACTTACATCGTGAAGGATGTTTCTACATACGAAGTTCAAAATGAGGAACAAGCAATCTTTAGGGCACAAGAGTTGGATTTGATCTACACTCAATCCGGACTTTTGTTTTGAGATTATACCTAACTCTCCGCATTCTAGTTTGGATCCTAAGATCAAGCCTGGACCACATGTCAATGGCATCATAGGTTGTACAAGTGCCAAACCTGCGGATTTGGTTGTGAAACAAGTGAGCCAATTATCTATTAATCAATCTGCTTCGGGAAAAGCCACAGCTTTGTCTCAACCCACCCAAATGGTGAGTGTACTTTCCGTGCAATCGTCGAACCAGAAAGGAAACCAGCAGCCCGGAAGGAGTAAGAAAAAGGGTAAAAATAATCGTAAGGGTGGGAACAAGAACGAAAATGATAATTTTAATGACAATTAGAACGCCCGCAATGCTGGGGGGGACAAGCAATCTAAATGTAAGGTAAATTTTCCTTGAAAATTGTGTAAGGAGGACCACCTCACTCACTTGTGCCCTCATATGAAAGATGCCTCAAGATTCATAGCACAATGCCCAATTGTGCTAACTAATCCTTTACCCCATAATCAAAATATGAACTCGAGGACCCATGATCCTCATTGTGCATTGGGTGGAGATCAAAATTCGCCGGAAGCCAATAGTGTTCATGGTTGCATTAACATGGTACGTGCTACTAAGGTTGTGACTCATGTGAAAGATTATGGTTCGTCACAACTAAACCTTGGAAAAGAACCCGCTCCACTCGAGAGCCCTTTGCGTATAGAAAACCCTATGGTTAAACCTGAAATTGAAACTCGCATTCCTAAGGGAGTCTTAAAGCATTCGGGGCACAATCCTAATTCCCGAGCCGCCTAGAACTATTTTGTTGTCGAGGATTGGGGCCAAACGCCTTGTGCGATGTCTACGCTTGAAGTACTTTAGATTTGTCCTCCACAAAGGAAAACCTTGCTTTCTGGTCTTAGGGTTAATGATGATAACTCTTCTTCTGTCATCAAATTTGAAACCATGGGACTACAGCCTTGCTTTCCTTACTATGTGTCTCTTTTGATTCATGTATAGTGTCTTAATATGACCATCAAATGCATTGTGATTGATGAAGGTCCTGCTACTTCCATGATGTCTTTGTCGTGTTGGAAGGGTTTGGGTTCTCTTGAGTTGTCTCAATCTGCTAATATGTTGATTGCCTTTGATGGTAGATCATTTCGGCCGCATGGGATTCTTCCTTCTCTTAAGGTCCAATTGGGAGGGAAGACCGTCGCGATCGAGTTCGAGGTGGTTGATGTGCCCCTTAACTACAATCTTTTGTTGGGCCATATTTGGATGTATAGTATGCAAGTAGTAGCCTCTTCTCTCTTTCGAGTAGTATGTTTTCCATTTAATGGGAAGATCGTTACGATTGATCAGACATCATTCCATAATCCGAGTGTTAGTGCATCATCGAGAGCTTCTATCCCGATTATCGATCATTCTCAGCCGGCAACTGGGAGTGTCGGTGTGGGTATGTATCCATCTCTTATGGGGACCTTTAGTTGTTTTGTGCCCATTCTTATGATTGGATCTAGTTTTGGTGGGGCTTCGTATTCATTGAATTCGGTGTCTTTTCGCACTACCCATATGGAAGATCCTTGGATTCTTCCTTCAACGAGTCCTTCAAATGGACCTGTCGAAACGAATGTGCCATATTGAATGTATAGTATGCAAGCCATAGCCTCTTCTCTCTTTCGAGTAGTATGCTTTCCATTTAATGGGAAGATCATTATGATTGATCAGACATCATTCCATAATCCAAGTGTTAGTGCATCATCGGGAGCTTCTATCTCAATTATTGATCACTCTCAGCTGGCAACTGGGAGTGTCGGTGTGGGTATGTATCCATCTTTTATGGGGACCTTTAGCTGTCCTACGCCCATTATTATGATCGAATATAGTTTCGATGGGGCTTCATCTTCATTGAATTCGGTGTCTTTTCGCACTAGCCATATGGAATATCCTTGGATTCTTCCTTCATCGAGTCCTTCGAATGGACCTGTCGAAATGGATGTGTCGTTGCCTGCAGCAATGATAGCATATCAAGTGAATCTTGATTGTGTTGCAAAGCCTAGTCCTTCCTCTTCACTGACAGAGGAAGAGGACCTGTATTTGCTGCATGCATGGGTATTTGAGTCCTCTCACACACATGATTTCCTTGATGATGTTTTTCCATCAAATGAAGCCATTATTGAGGCCATGTCTGGGGTTGAGCCACCTTGGGAAGAGTTACATCATAGATTATATTTTCTTCCTGAGCTTAACCATATGGAGCGTGAGAAATTTAGGGAGATTCTTAGCGAGAAGATCGATAGTCCCATGGTTCCATTGAGATCCCCTGGTCAGATGGATGATGGGAACATGGCAAATTTATCACCTACTATTCCTACCAATATTTCTCGCGATCCTGGCAAAGTTGAGAACGTCTACATTGGGGAGGATTGTTCCTCTTATGAAATCAAGGAGTATACTGATATATTTAAATAGTTTCATGAAATATTTGCTTGGTCATACAAAGAAATGCTAGGTATCAACCCTTGTATTGTCGAACATGAGATTAAGACCTATCCGAATGTGAAGCCCTTTCGACAACGTTTGCATGCTGTGAATCCTATAAAAGCACCTGCTATTAAGGATGAGATAGAGAAGCTGTTAAAATTTGGTTTTATCTATCCCGTTCCCTTAACGGAGTGGATTTCAAATCCTATTCCAGTTGATAAGAAGTAGGGAGTGATCCGTATATGCGTTGATTTCCGTGATTTAAATCGTGCTTGTCCTAAGGATAATTTTCCCACACCATTTATTGATCATATTTTGGATGAGTGTGTGGGAAGCGAGCTATTCTCCTTCATGGACGGTTTTTCTAGATATAATCAGATCCAGATCAAACCTGAGGATCAACATAAAACTGCATTTATTTTTCCTTGGGGTACATTTACATATCGAAATATGCCTTTCGGTCTTAAAAACGTCGGAGCCACATTTCACTGGGCTATGACCTTAATTTTTCATGATCTCAAAATGATTATCGAAGTGTATTTGGATGAGCTTGCTGCTCATTCTCGTATGAGAATGCGTCATCCATACCATTTGAGATTAGTATTCAAAAGATGTCGCCATTACTAGGTTAGATTAAATCCTCATAAGTGCATCTTTTGTGTGACTATTGGTCGCTTGCTATGGTTCATTGTATCCAAGGAAGGTATAAGATTTGATCCTTTAAAGGTTGAGGCAATACTTTAATTCTCTCCCCCGCGTAATATTAGACATCTTCAGTGTTTGCAAGGCATGGCAAATTTCTTGTGGAAATTCGTGGTTAATTTTTCCAATTTGACTAAAGGCTTTATGCGTCTTTTAAAGAAGGACACTATTTTTTGTTAGGATGAGGGAGCCCAGGAGTCCTTTGATGCTCTTAAGTGAGCCTTAACATCAGCCCCCGTGCTTAGTCCACCTGACTATAGCCTTGATTTTTTTATTTATGTGGTCGCATCTATGGAGACGATTGGTATTGTTTTGGTTTAGGAGGATGAGGAGCTCCACGAGCATGTCATATATTATTTGAGCCGGAACCTTATTGATGCGGAAATTCGTTATTCTCATGTGGAGAAACTTGCCATCTTGGAAATATGTTATGACCATTTTGGACCTTTTTGGACTAATTTGATGATGTAGGAGTCCATTTTGAGCGCTGTTTGACCGTGGTTTTGACCCGTTCATGTCGATTTTAGGTATTATGTCGAAACTGACATATAGGTTAGGTTTTACATATGTTTGCACTTTGCATGACCTTATGACCGTTTCATTATAACCTTAGGTATGAACCCATTCTATCTTGTCACGGAACCTTCTTGTTGCTTTTAGAAGTGACATGATGTGAATGGTAGAGCTTGACCATACATGGGTTGCCCTAGTTAGCTCCTGTTTTGCATTTGGCACCCATGCCGACATTTTTCCTTTAAGGTGTGGGAGTCCTTTGTATAGTATCGCCATGACTTTGCGCAAGAGCCTCATACTACTCTTGATCTTTTTGCTGGCCTTTTTCCCCAGGACTCCCTTGTGTCAAGTTGTAATTGCATTATCATGAGTTTTGCTTGCCTTATTGAGCCTTATGCCGGCTTCCATGACTTTGATTATAGGCTATATAGCCCGAGCTTGTCTCATGTCTATCCAAGCAGAGCCATTTTACATATCCTTTGTAGCTTGATTCCCCATTTTCTACCGGGAGGGGACTTTCCCCCGAGTGTCGTTATCCTACACATGTGTCCTTGCATTGAGCATAGGTATGTTCCATTGCTTGGAACTAGTTTGTTTGCCCCTTGACACTCGTCTCCTCCTAGTCTGTAACTATAAAGCACTTTTATTCTTTTTCAAGCTTTTTAAAATATTTGAAAAAGTCTAAAAAAATCAAAAAAACAAAAATCCGAACAGGAAAAGATGTTATCTTTGGCAGCAGTCGAGTTGTCAAAACCCCAAATTTTTGAAAAAATTTAAAATTTTGAAATAATATAAAATGTTAAGTCTACAGTTTATTAACAGTTACCAATTAGCAAAATGAAAGGTAGTTAATAGATTAATTTGCATAAACTTGATTATGTTAACTCAACAGTTTTCTTATTAACACAATCTTAAGTTTATCTTGTGCATTTATTCTATATTTGGTTTACTAATGAGTTATATTTATGACAGTAGGTGGAATATGACTTTGAATTCCGAGGCTTACTTAGCATTTATGCTAACCCAGATGGTTTATTTGTTCTTTCAGGTTTTCAGGTATAAATGACCGAGTATCGTCTTTAAATTTATAAAGCATCCTGCAATATATCTATTTGCAAATAATATGTTTAGATAAAAGCTGTTGTAATCCAACCTACTTCCGTAAGGTAACACAGTTTGTTTTCTTCTGTTGCTATTGTAAATGAAGTTCAGTTGATTGTATTTATTCCTGTAGAACATGTAGCGATAGTATTTCTTCCTTTGGTTCTGAACAGTTTATTTTATCTGCTTGATACTCTTTATTTGCAAAAATGCATACCTTAGTAATTCCATGATACTTTTCTTGTATTTGGTTCTGTCTAAGAACAACTTCCAGGATTGATGTTTTTCTTATTGAGTCAATCTTTATCCTCTTATGTTAACCTTAGTAATTTGGTAAAAATGAAAAAAAACTATACTCCCAGTAATGAGAAACTGCCACAACGTCTAAGATAAGATCTCATCGATCTGTATTAAGTAAAAGAGATCATGGGAAAATTGTTCTTACATTTCACTTTGCTATTACATAGTTTGTTATCAAAACTTTACTAGTTTCTAAGATTTAAAAACGTGCGTAAACTATTTGTTTATCATCATAAAAGGTTTTATTAGTGTTATAAATGCATAATGCTTAAGATCCTACCCAACGATTCTATGCACATTACATGAGTTGAAAGTTGGGTAATCATTTACACCATCATGACAGGCATTGAAACTAATAGATAGTTCTTCTTACACTATTCACTAAACTGTTTATAAGACAAGAATTTCATACTTATCTTAAAATACTATTGAAGACAACTTAGTTATTCACCCTATTTCACAAGGATGATATTACTATAAGCTTGAATGGTTTACAATTATTCAAGAGAGTTAATACTCACTTATATACTATGCATATACTAACGATAACATTAATATAATACACATTAGTATAACCTACTATTGGTTATTGATATATTACATAACCTATATCCCAAAGATGATCTCTTTATATAAACTTTGATGAATTGTACCAATTAGAAGGGGATTAATACCTATATAGGGATTTGCTTATTACTAAGTTAAAAGTTTACATAACCATTTTATTATCTCCATAAGTCAATTATTGGTGCAGACATATAATAGAGAATACACGATTCTCATTAATATAACTTACAATACAAACATAAATTAAAACCTCACTAGCTCTTACTAGCAATATTGCATAACGTGGTTATTGATAAATTAAATAATGTATTGTTTGGGGTTATGAGGCTAAAGGATTTTTTTATGTGGTGAGTCAACGTTGTAACAACATTACAAACCCATGCCAATGATGAACTAGATGTTAACATTTAACAATTATTATAATGTTGTGAACCCATGCAAATCACGAGCTATGCACCAAGCGTTTAAACGACTATAGTATGATTGATACCCGTGCAAACTATAATACGGTTTTGATGAAATCATTGGTGAATAAAATTGGTTATTATGAAAATGCAGGGGACTATAGAAAGTCGACCCACAGCATGATTTATTTGATGCGGCCACATGGAGATTTCTAGGCCATGCACTGGTTGCTTATATCGTCGTCAACCCTAATATTTAGCTCATTTGGTCTCCAACATTTGCGTTGGCCCTGTGGGCTGCTCTGTAGGCTCCCATGGCAGTTGTGCGTTGCAGATAGCTACAGAGGCTCCAACGTTGGCTTTTATTGTGGCTTACTCTCTTGAGCTAGATGCCATTACTCGCCTCCTCTGTGATTTCTTTACTTCGCTCAGGGTTTACTGCCTTCCTTGTGTATGGCTTTACGGCCGCTTGAGAAATTCTTTCTACTCCTCTGTCGTGTTCTATCAATAGTGAAAGCTTGAGCTTAATGTATGTTATTTCTACGCTCCCTCGTCATAGGGTTTAGTTTTCCTGCTTGCGTGCTAGTGACAGTTTGCCTCCATGCTTGCAGACTCCTTGTGGCCATTGCTTAGGCTTACCCCTTATGTTGTTAGTTGTGAAATCCCAGAGTCCATCGTCTCCATCCTCAGTGAGCATGAGGGTTCGACTCTTCTTGATGCCGGTTGTGGTGTTATTGTTTGTCTGGGGCTCCATCGTTTTCGTTTCTGGTTAAGGTGAGCAACAACAATAACTAAGAGCTATTACTGTTTTTGGTTTTACTTTGCACAAGGGTTTTCGAAATTTTAATTATCTTTGGTTCTTTATTAAGCAGGATGGCTCATCTCCAAAGCTAGTCGTTGCACTGTAAAGATGGCTCCACGAAGCATTCTTGCTAAGCTCCAGTTTCGAATCTAGATTCCCCTGTTGTACAAACTCTTGCAGTTGGAAAGTCTCGGTCGTGTTGCACCCAGTATTGGGTTATTGTCCTTCGTTTTCTTTTTATAGTTTTCTTTTGTTTTAGTTAAAACCCTTGCATGTCGCAAGGTGATTACAGCTTTAAGATATGACTGGTATAGCTCCTCTCGTAGTTGTAATGAAATTATGGTCTTGTAATAAATTATTAATACTTGTGTATACTCCATCTCTTAATATGGGTGCTTGGCTCCTCGCTGATATTTTGTACTCTGTTAAAGTTTTTGGCTTACATTCGGCCTTCGGGCTCATGAATATAATGTAAATATTTATTTATACTATCTGTCTGTAAGTTAAATTTGTTCCCCTTTATGTTTTGGTATTTTACCTCTGTGTAATGAACTTGATTTGTTCTTTTAATGTTTACATCAAAGGATACGTATCTAATTTATCCTAGATTACTATTGTAATAGATTTGCATATATATATGAAAACTGGGTAGTTTTCTACTCGAAAATTAGAGCTAGGGTTTTTACCCTATTAAACTTTTATAATGATAATTTCTGTATTGTTATTTCATTAAGTTTGATTACTGTCAAAAGAGTTTTAAAATTATTTTAATGGCTCAAGGAATTCTAGGTTAGGGTTTGTGGAAATAATCTTTGTTCTTTCCTTAGATTTCTCCATTTTGTAAAAAGAATTTCTTTTTGATTTATAAACGATAATATTTATGTTAATAATAATATTGTTTATGTTAATAATAATATTATTGTGTTAATAATATTATCTATGAATACTATATCTTCTTAAGTTTGTAACTGCACATATACTTTAATAATAAAGACTGAGAACAATCTAATAATAGTTTTAATTTATGCAGTAGGATTATTTCTGCAAGCTTGGTAAAAGAAATGAGGATTTTCAACCCTGTCATTACTCCTTTACCTATATAATTTGTCTGTAAAAGTAAAGGACAATTCCTCGTTAATAATACTTAAAGCATAGGTTACTAATGTATTTTAATCGTTTTAATTCTAAGGAAAAGGATACTGTGAGAGTTAATAAGTTCTTTATTAATATATTCCTTATCTTGAATTAGTTTGTCTTTAGAATTTAATTAGGTTACCAATCCTTACTTAGGGTTTGAATAGTTGCAGGTTAATTTGGCTATTAATATTAGTAAATGATATAAACTAACAGAACCATACTTAAACCCTTACTTAACATAAATGAATAAGTATTGTATCTGCAATGTTTCTATTTTCTCTATTTCAGGTTAGAAGTATGTGTTAGTCTTTAAACTATTATTAATTTGAGTAAACTAGATATGGTATCTAATACCTTGTTTGAACTGAAAGTAAACAAGTAGTTTAGCTTTATTTCTTCTACTCCATGGAATCAGTTAATAAGTATGATACAAGGAAAATAAACATGTAATATAGCACATATTAACATCCTACATAATTTAAATTCGATAAAAGAATAAGATACTGTGTATAGCATAATCTATTTCCTATTAGAATATTTATAAAGAAGACCCTTCCACCTGTGCTGAGTTATTTCTATTTCTTTTTCTACTGTACTTACCTACATAATCTGGTTAACAAGAACATATAAGAATGGGTTATTGTTCTTTACTGATAACAGTCTTCATTCAGAAATAAGTTACACTGATATAATGAAATGGATAATACATCTACTCATTTCAGATTCCTATCATATCCTCATCTATTTTAAACACGCTACCTGTGCTAGAGTACGGTCCGGTTTATTCCAGACGGGGAAAAACACAGGTAGGGTTATTTTTCATCAAATACAGATTCAGCATTCAAATAACTAAAAGATTACAAGCTTTAACAGTTCACTACAAAACATATAAATCATTCATTATTCATTCATTCTCAGATATAAACTTTTAACACAGTAATAAAAGACTATAGAACATATTTAAATATGGATGACAACAACGTTGGGAAGTCGTTCCTCCCTACCAACTCTTGGAGAGCACTCAAACAGTGTCTTCTCAGGACCCCTGAGCCTGTTCCTGGTATCCTTGGCCAAGAACTGGTGGAGCAAGCAACAAAATACTAGTCCAATGAATCAGTACTAACTCTGCACTTAGCAGCAAGATCCTTCAGTTGAATAGCTATACCAGATCACTTTCTACAATTTACCCCTCAAACACCTTCCACAAATTCCCTTCCCAATGAAATCCTTTGAAGTACATTCACCTAAATAATTCTATTCTTGGAATGAGCAGCCTCAGCTCTCTTCAATGGGATTTTTTATTAAGATTGCCTAGGTCTTTTTGGGTTAGTTTTCATTAATTGAGCCACCTGCTCTGATCCCACTTTCTTGGGGGATCATGACCCCAAATGTAGGGAGGTTTCCAACTGCAACATTGGAAGTGTTTGAGGATGCTGCCACTTGTCTATTTTCTCTCCACCCAGTCTCCTCCACCAACTTGACCAGTAACACTCTTTTTAACATCTCTCCCAAGCTGTTGTCTCCACTTTTATTTATTTATAATTAAATATTTAGAATTACATTCAATCTCCTTGACTCTACTGAGTCATCATTTACAACTTAGCATATAATTTAACATAATGTCTTGAAATAAAATAAAATAAGATAATATTATTTTGCAAAATTGGGGCATGTGACACGAGTCATGTCGCCTTTGAACATAGCACTGTATATCACATCTATTGGTTGGATTAATAGTTTGACTTTAGGAGTTGTACTCGTTTCTCTGAGTCTATCTCCACCTACTAGTTAAGCTTCCAGTACCTGTGGAGCCTCTGTCGATGCCTCCTTTGTCGCAGAGATGTCCCATTTTTCTATATTGAGTCTATGCTGCCTACATTTAGTCACCATTCACCTTTATGCTCTTGTTTGAAGGAAGTTGAAACCTGAGTCGGCCATTCCTCAGTTCTCTTGACTTTGCATGTCGGCCATTCCCAGTACTGATACTGATTCGTGCACATTATGATCGATTCCTTCCACATTATACAGCTTTGCTGAGTACCTCGTGTTGGATGATGAGGGATGCCTTAATTCCCTCTTTCTAGCGGATTTAATCCCATCGACTTCAGATCATTTATTCTGGGATAGGAATCTAGAGTCATTTTGAGTGCCTTGAGACTTGCAGTCATTAGTGGCAGGTTCTCTCACCATTGACAGTTTTGGGAATACATCAATGTACCCTGATCGATGGATTCTCTCAAGTGTTCAACCTCAACACACTTATTCGCACTTGCCAGATTACACTCTAGTACCTTGATTCCCATTTTCATTATCATTGGGTGATCTTGCATCTATTAACGGTATACATCAATGATTGGTAATCAGACGATGGACTACTATGTTCATCCTCGACACCTTTATTCACATAGTAGGACATGTACTCGTAGTGGATTGTGTAGAAGATCATCCAAACTGGTGGCATTTCATATATGCTACCTTCTTAATCATGCCAGTGTTCATGAGATTTCAGCTCTCATGACTTGATTCCAATGTATGTCAGATATCTTCAGCCATTATGGAGATCTTGATCCATCGTATATCTTTAGCTTTCATGGAGATCATGATCCTTTGTATATCTTCATCATGGATATTCTAATCTATCTATATTGTACTTGGCGATGACCACACATGTCATATTTTGTATCATGCCTATTCATGGCCATTGTACTCTTATGTATCCGGGACTACTATATGTACTTGCAATCATGTGCAGAGTTTTATTATTTTATTATACTATTGGATGGTTGGTTCTTCCACCTGGTTCTTCATCACTCCACTTCTGGGATGGACTTATAATGTATTTCGGTCATCATATCGCCCCTCTGACCTCACACATTAGGGGGCATCTATTACAGTTGATTTTACCACACATGGTGGATCACACATTTATGGCCTTCCATGTCCCTCTGTAGACTCTTTGGATTCCATGGACCATTTTTGTACCTTTAATGTTTCCAAGATCATCCCTAAAAATGTATGCATTATTTTCCATACATGACTTTTACACCTATTCTTGCGTATATACACGGATATGACCCTCAAACACGTGTACATCGGGATTTGTGCAAAAGGCTAAATAGTTTTGGAGTTTTCCTTGATGTGGATCTGAGTCAGTTGTCTCTTGGCCTTCCATATGCCTTGAGATCGCTCGGATTTGACTTTCCATTACCCCATTGAAGCACTATATAAGGAACCCTTTGGATACATTGAAAGAGGAGGAATTGAAGAGCAAGAAAACTATAGTCCATTGTTGTCAGAGCTTATACTTGAGTCTACATCCCTTTGTCCCTTGTAGCACTTTTGGTTCTTCCCAAGCTTGCCTTTGTTTGTGAGCTTGCTATCGAGAGATGGAGGATTAAGTGGTGGAGGCCCATGTGGAGGACTCAGTTTCTCCAGTTCGCAAACGTGCCGACAGAGGTTGTCACCATTATAATCTCTTATTTATATTTTAATAGAAATACCTTTTCGAAAGACACTATTCATGAGACTCATGAATACCGTTGGAGCATTGGTCAAACCAAATGGTACCACTACGAACTCATAATGCCCAAATCGAGTTTGGAAAGCAATCTTAGAAATGTCATTTTCTTTAATCCTAAGCTGGAGATACCCTAACCGCAGATCAATCTTAGAAAAGACTGAAGCGCCTTTCATCTGATCAAAGAGGTCATCGATTCTTGGTATAGGATACATGTTCTTCACTGTGGCTTTGTTCAAATCCCTATAATCTATGCACAATCATGGAGATCCATCCTTCTTCTTAACGAAGATGACTGGTGCTCCCCACTATGAGATACTAGCTCTAATTAGTCCCAAGTCTAACAACTCTTTTAACTGGATCTGTAACTCCTGAAGCTCTAGGGTTGTCATTCTATAAGGGGTTTTTGAGATCAACTCCACACCGATTTTTAGTTCGATTGTGAAATCAAGCTCTCTTTCTGGAGGTAATCCTAGTAGTTCTTTTGGAAAGACATCCTTGAACTCAGATAATATTGGGTAAGAATTCAAGGAAATCCCTTTACTATTGCTCACTGTCTCAACTACAAACAACTGACATCCCTGTCTTAAACACCTCTTAGCTTTCATCGCGGAGATGAAACGGAGGGATACTTTCCTCTTCTGACCCTCGATTTGAATTTCTCGGCCCTCATCATCAATGCATAAGACTCTCTTTGCATAGCAATCCATGAAAGCTCTATGTCCTTCTAACCAATCCATGTAAACAATGAGGTCATAGGTCCCCAAATTGGTGACATAAGCATCCAACTTAGTGGTGCATACTCCTAAATCCACTTGACACCCCCTTACCTTAAGACCTACTACTTGCTTAACCCCTGAAGCCATCTCGACCAATTCAAAATCATTGTGCTTGCAAGCTGCCAACCCACATTTATCTAATGCATATGGTGAAATAAAACTATCTGTAGCACCAGGATCAAATAAAATTATAAGTTTGACATTGTTTACTTTACCAGTGGATTCCACTACGGTGGACTGATGTTCTTCCTGGTGGTTGTGAACAGCTGCATGAATTCGATGAGTGCTACCAAAATTTACCATGGGTGCTTTTCCTTCCTTCTGCCTATTGCTAGTCTACCCCTTAGGACAATCCCGCTGAAAATGGGGACCTCCACATCCCCAACAAGAGACATTGGGTGGTGCTTGTATGGTGTTGGGAGAAGTCCTATGGGATGGGTTCCTTCCCCTAGATCCTCTAAAACCTCTTAATCCTCTGTAGGAACTTCCCTGCATCCATCCTCGGTTCCCATGGTTTGTTGATGAAGCCTATGATACTGAGTTAACTAAAGTGTTACCTCTCGGGGTGAACCTGTTACCATAAGGAGGAGGTCTGGATTGTCCTCCTCTGAAGTACGGTCGTGGGGCCTTCCCTGTAACATACTAATTAGACCCTATCAACTTGCTTCCCCCCTTTGCATCTGACATATCCTTAGCATAATGATCATACTCAACTTCCATAGCAACTGAAATTGGCTTCCACATCCATACTGCAGCACTGATTTTGTGGTTGAGTCCATACACAAATCGCTCCACTTGTCGATCATTTGAGTCCAAGTATGGAACATACTTTACCAATTCCATGAATCCAGTTTCATACTCTTCCACTGTCATGTTTCCCTGTACCAAAGCATGAAAGGCACCTGCCTATTGTTCCTTGTAATAAGATGGAAGATACTTCATGTTGAACCTCTCCTCGAATAGCTCCCATGAAACAATCAAAGTAGTAAGATGCAATTTCTTCTCCAAGTCTAACCACCAATTTAGGGCTTCACCCTTTAGCTGAAAGATGGTCATTCTAGCCTTGGAACTAGAGGTATACGTGTTTAGTGCGAAGCGCCTCTTCATAGCCTCAAGCCATGCTTCAGCATGCTTACCAGGTCGTCCTCCAGAAAACTCAGGAATTTTGATCTTCTACAGCTCTTTAGAAATATCCTAAAGCGGCTCTTGCCTCGAGCATTGTGCCCTTTCAGAGTTTTCTTGGCTCACCTGCGTGGTTTCAACCTCCACGACCTTCTCCGACTGCCTGTTCAATGTGGCCATAATGGTTTCCAAGGATCTTAGTATGACCTCCATCTCAAGAGTGGAGGCTGCACTTGGCGATGTCAGTGGAGATGCTTGTGGCGACGGTTTCGATGGTGACGGTGGTCGACGTCGACCTCGTCCTCGACCACTGCGTGTTCTAACCATGGTTGGTCATGTGTCATGGAAATAAGCATCAAATTATTAGCTTCTAAAGTGTTTGTTTGTCGAGTCCTAAACTGTGCGTTTAACAAAAGGGGCTATAGTTCAAGATGTTTCGATCAGGCCATCTTGAGGCCACCCGGTACTATTTAATGTTTGCACAGTAGATTGTTTAATTCTATCATGGTGCTCAAGTTAATATTGTCTTTAAACTCTAACTCTATAAAATGTTATTATAAGTTGTCATATACTTCCTAATAAAATAAAGTAAATTGCAATTTAAACCTTTAAGGTTAATTAACTAGTTAATTAACCTTAATTAATTAATTACCTCCACCACTAAGACTTAATTAGTTAGCATTTTATTTAAACCTTATTAAACAATTAAACTTCACCCAAATTTAAATAATTAAATTTTAACTAAAAAAAACCTTAAAATTTTTTATTATTTTTATTTATATATCTATATATATACCTACTATAAGCATTATATATTTTTTTGGAACAGTCGTATTATCAATTGACTTTTAACATAAGATGTTTTATAAAAAAAATATAATTTAATTATATATAAATAGTTTTCATTAAATAACAATCTTTTTAAAAGGTTTGGCCGAGCCCAAAGCTAAGTGAACAATACAAATCACTCGAAAATTCCTATTTTCCTATTTACATAATAAAGTTATGAAAATAGTTACTTTTTATTAAAAAAAAAAATTAGTTGCATCTAGTCAGATATACCAATAACTTGTGACTTAGCAAGGGCCGAGACGTCTCGAAACCCATCGAGGTGAGCCTTTATCTCAGGGGTCGCCTACCCTTCTAGCCTTGTCATTACAAGCCAATGAGCAACTCTACCCCCCACTGGTTTTGAACCTGTAACCTCCAAGGAGATAACACATGTTCTTAACCATTATGGCCATAACTTACTATAAGTTCTCAAAGACTTCCACGAACTTAACCAATTGAAATTCTACCAGTGAAAACGATAAAGACTTCCACAGGCTTAACCAATTGAATTTCTTTATCGTTTTCTTTAGTTCCTTCTCTATTTTAGGGAGTTTTCACTCTCCAATTTACCATCTTCCCACCTTTATTAGTGAAAATTTTCTATTAATTAATTAATACAAGTAATATTAATGATTTATTTAACTATCAAAAAATAATAGCTAAAACATATATTTATTAATATATAATAATAAAAAACTAAAAAAAAATAAAACAATTAAAGTATTTTAAGTTTTATCCATTAGTTAAATGGCTTAATAATTGCCCCAAAACAGTGAGCTTATTTTGCTCTTTCACCTTCAACCACACAGTATGTAACGGATGAAACTCCCATAGCTTGCCGGTATCTCAATGTGATGTTATGGAGACAAAATAATTTTGTAGTCTGGTCTTCTATTTGGAGTCGAGTCATGCCCATCCATATAGTGCACTCCAAGGCCTTAACTAATATGTTGTAATATATATACATACTTAATAAACGAACCTGAATCTGGAATAATAAGTTTTATTTATTTATTTATTATACATAAGTAAAAACTAGCGTAGCAGAGATTAAATAAAAAATAAAAATAAAAATCCAATCGCTGGTGCATCAACTAATGTATTAATTGTTTTACATAAACACAGATCGGGCCTTACTTATGAACCTAGCGGGCCCATGGTCAGTGTCTGAATTGAAACGAAATAAATCATACCCATAAAATAGATTACAGGGTTGTGTCTTCAATGATGAGAGTATTTTTGCAATGCAGAAATGGAGGTCATGAATTGTTATGCCAGAGTTTCCTTTATATTATGTCTTCATAGGTTTTGGATCAAGTATCCCAGTCCGCCCTCATGTCCGCTAGAGTTCTCTATATTTGTTTTTGTTAGGTGTAGGAAGGAGCTTTCCTTTGCTCTCCAACGCTATCATTCCCAGACATTATAGAAAATAAGGGTATGTTATTACTTTAGCATGATTTGTCTAGCCTAGGGTAGAGGGTTCTGGGCTATCTCTATAGCATTCAAAGTCTGGACCAGCAGAATAGCATATATAATTATAATGGCATCCCTACCTTTCAACTATCTTTGACTGGTTCAGATAGAGATTATCATAGTTATCCATTTCACTTTTATTGGGGTGCTTAATGGGTCAAACTCCTATTGAAAAACAAGAAGTAACATTGGAATTATTGTTTTTCTTCTTTTGTTTAGGCCGTAAAGGTTCTAGCATTCGAGCCTAAACTCTACCATCTGTAGTGCCAAGCTTGTTGCACATCATTGATTCTATAATTTTCTAAACTCTACCATGTAGTAAAAAAAACCGAAAGAAAAATAACATTTGTTTATTTATGTATTTTTTTGTTTTTACTTGTTGTCTCTAGGGTTTCTCTTCTATTTAAAACAAATTCTAGAGTTTAACATTTCAATTTATGGGAAATTCATAACTTAAAGAAAAATCCTAACTTTTTTTATCCATTTACAATTTATATACTTTGTTTAATTCCTCTTCATAATTACCAAACAATTAATTACTTGAAACAAGAAGAATACCTGGACCTTTGAAGGTTGTAAATGGTTTCTTTTCTCCCTTGGTCTTGTCCCTTGCCCATCCAAGCCTTTTTACCAAACCAGATGATCCACCCTGCTGACGAGCGATGATCCTACTGGCCATAGGAAACCAACAATCAGATAATCTCAAGAGCAGCTTCCTCTTTTAAATCCTACTAACAATACTTCCTTCAATGATTCAATACCTGACTCCATGATACAGTTTCTCCTCTTTTCCCCTTCTTAGTTCTGAAAATTCCCACAAAAACAACTCCCTGTTCTCCCCTGTGAGACCTTCCCTTAATACCCATTTTCCTCCTCCTTCCTTCATTCTTACTCCACCCTTCCCTATAATGTTTCGAGACTCTAAATCATTAATACCCTTACACAATTCAAGATTTTTAATAATGACTCAATCTCGTTTTCCGAGATTCATGGTTGTCCTTAAATAATTTAATGCTTAATTAAGTGGGTACACTTTGAGTTGACTTATGTTTATTTATTCATAGAATTATTATTATTCCTTCCTTGTTTAAGAAACCTTTCATTTAATGGTGACTCAATGCACCGCTTCAATATTTAAATGTGGTAGATAACATAATAATTACTTTGACTTTCATGGAGAGGATATTTACGTTCTTTTTACTCAATCCATTCTAATTCAATCGTAATGTTTTATTATTTTCAAAATAAAATTTAAATAATCATTTAAGGTGGATAATATAATGATATTAATTTACAATATCGCTTTTTATTTGGATAAACCTCTAACAATAAAATGATAATAATATATAATGAAAATCACTTCCTCTTAGAGTGCCCTGCATACACCCACATTAGATCCCAGTTTCATAATCTTTGTTGCAATACCGACATTCCTAGCCTTTTAGCTTGTCAAAATTATAGTAAGCTCGGGACGCTTCTCTCCAAGCTCTTTGAGCATAGAAATATCACTTTAAAACAAACTAATTAATTTTCTTCTTCAGGGTCCGATAGACCAAATTTTGGTCTCAAGGGACGTTAACCATCATCATCATCATCATCATATTTTATAGAGTTAAATAATTCTTTTAATTATATTCAATGAAGCTTAGGTGTATCTAACAATAGTTATACCATTATTAATATTATTATTAAGCTAATAATAAATAATAATACGTAATTATAATAATAATAATTTGTTTATTAATGGTGAATAATAATAATAAAATTTATTTGTTTAATAGATAAGTAAATTTGTATAAACATAGTATATTTATATTAATGAACAAGGTACCCTTAATGGTTAATTAATCTTGATTAATAGTTAAACAATAAAATTCTGCAGTGTTAATGTTTTATCTAGGATGATTCACATTAGCGATACCTATCTTAATTGTTTATTGCAGTGTTTACATACGATGACTAATTCACTTATTTCACACACTATCAACTTAACCATTCATTATCTAAGGTGATTAATATATATCCTTAAGTGAGTTATCTATGACAATTTATACCACTATTCAAGTGACAAGTATGTTGTACATCAATACTATCATACATGTAGAAAGTGTGCATGCTTGGCCATTGTATGCACAAGTCAGACATGCACTATAAACAAACACCATCCCATAACTAATAATAGTAATTTCCCCACGCAGAAAGAGAAAGCATTCATATTTTTAACATTCTAAGTTATTTAACACTTAATCCATTTTATGATTTGATATCATTTATTTATGTTCTTATTGACTTAACTAGTAAATACAAAGATGGGTACCTACTACCACTAACTCGGTATCAAGGAATACCCAACCCTCAACAGTACTGTCTAACACATCCTCCCATCCTAACCTACATTTGCATCCTCCCTATCCTTCCTCTGCTAGTATAGAAGTGGATGTCGGCTTCACTGATCTGACCACATAAGAACCTGAGAGCGGTAGTGTCGGTTGAACAGTGGACCTAGCCTCTCCTAATAGGAATCCGACCGTCATCATCACAACAACTTGGGGAGCGTGTCTCAACACAACCCTCCCACGACCTCGAGTATGATCGTAACATGGGGTGGGAAATACATCCAACCCCCTCAACATATTGGGTCTATACCCTATCAGTTCATACTCTATTGCTCTCAAGATTATCGAAATGTGTCATCGTATCATCAATTTGGTAAATAGGCTATTTGCTAATTAGGTACTACACCACACTTCTCCTCATGTACCCGATCATTACATGGCCCCTGTACCCTACGGGTTAGCACTTTGCAAACATACATTCATAACATTATTAAATCAGTAGTCTGTCCATATTATCAACATTATTTCCTTTCATCTCATATAATCATTAAATCAATCATGAGTGGGTATCCATGTATCACATCATATCAAGAATGACAATCGAGCATACATTTATGAAACAAAGAAATCTCCTGGTGACCACAACATAGTAATGACATAAGATTGATAACATCATAACATCATAATCAGAGCATCGGCATAAGCATGATAACATCATAATCAAAGCATCGAAATAAGCATGGTAACATCATAACATCATAATCAGAGCATAAGCATGATAACATCATAACATCATAATTAGTATATAATCAGGTCTAACATGCCCAAATATAGTTTTCTCAATATAGTTGAGTCCACATATAATAAAAAACTATAGTGTAATAAATCTCACTTATAAACATGCCTAAGTCAAAATATGGGGTGTTATAGGTTGTTGTTGGATGATGAAATAGGTGGAAAAAAGAAACTAAAATAAAAATGGATAAGCATTTGAGTGTGATCACATATTGTTTTTTACACTTTTGTGCATATATAAGTGGTACAAAATACATAATACCAATTTCACATTCTTATGCTCAAAATTGAGCACTTTGAAAGGCATTTTTCGATGAAATCTATTATCATAAATTAGTATACACTTATGCTATTTGTTTTTAAATTAAGATTATTCAAATCACTTGCATAACAAGTGTGATTAAATGTGGGTCTATGTTTTTTTTTGTCACGTATTTAAAATTTCAAATATGTCCCATACTTATTATTTACAATTACATTGAAGCACCATAAATCTAACATTAACCCCAAGAATTACATTGAAAACATTGTTACTTACATCAATACTGCATTCATGATGCATTAATTGAAAACAATCTTGATATGACTGCTCTATACTAAAATACGCTTGTTAATATTTGAAGCTGGCCTAACACTACTAAACCGATTGTTGCCAACAATCAAGTATGGTATACCTTAAATCATTTCCTTTAATGGGTATGCACAAAAAGGTTTAACAAGTGTGCAAACACCAATAGAATTTGTATCTACTTTCGCATTTAAATAGTCATTGATCTTCCATAAAGAAGATTCAGAAAAATACTTTAATGGGTATACAAAAAAATACTTAATGATTACATGCACGACCAATAGGTGTTGTATCTATTTTGATATTGAAAGTCAATTGTTACAAAGTGACAAAAAATTTATTTGTGTAAACACAGTGATGCACAAATTTTGGTCAAACACTTCAATGCACTCTGATGTTAAGCATAACAATCATAAAACGACCTCCATATAACTTAGGAATAAATTTCAGACCTATGTAAGTCAATATATAGCATTAGAATGTCATTTAGTGTCACATGCCCCAATTTGCAAAAACAATTTAATGTTATTTGAGGAACATTGTGTTATATTTTATGCTAAGTTTGTAATTGATGACCAAGTGGGGTCAAGAATAATTAATGTAATTCAGAATATTTTAATTATAAATAAATAAATGATGAGACAACAGCTTAGGGAAGCTGTTAAAAGAGTGTTAACTGGTCACTTAGTGGAGGAGACTGGGTGGAGAGTACACTGACAAGTGGCAGCATCCTCAAACTATTTCCAATTGTTGCAGGTGGCAACTTCCCTATAATTGTGGTCATGATTCCCCAAGAAAGTGGAATTGGAGCAAGTGGCTCATTAAGTGAAAACTGACCCAGAAGACCTAGGCATTTTCTATTTAATTTCCCATTGAAGACAGCTGAGGCTGCTCATTCTGAGAAGTGATCATTCAAGGTGAATGAGTTGCTCATGAGAAATTCGATGGAGGGGATTATTGAAGTGAGTTTGAGGGGTTAACTGCTGAGACTGAATTTATTGCATCTATTAGGCTGAATTTCTTACTGCTATGAGTAGATTTGGATTACTAAGCTAATTTGACCAGTCAGGTGACAGAAGGTCTTAAGGACATATCCTTCACCCGGTACTCTACCAGGAGGACCAAGAAACAGGCTCGGGGGTCCTGAGGAAGTGCAGTCTAAGATTTCTCTAGGATTTAGTTGGGAGAAACATCCTCTTTAAGTTGTTGTCACCTCATCATTGACAGGTTCTATTTGTTTCATGTTATTATATTTATTTCCTGTCTTCAGTAAAATGTTTACTAGTTTTCAAATACAAGCATGTTAGTATTTTAATAGGGTTTAGGAAGAAAATAGTAACTGTGTATTGATGGACTTAGTAATTGGCAGATTATGTTAGAAATAGTAGTAAATATGCTAAATGGGAAATAAATAGAAATAGATTTCCATACTGTATCTTTCCACGCCTGGCTTAGGCAATACTCTAGTACAGCTGGGTGTTTAGGTAGATATGATGATTCTTATTTAACCCTGAATGAAAAATGTAACTAAATTCTGCTATAGTTTGCTTATGATTTTATTCTATAAAGAAACAGTAAACACTCTATCTATTGAATGTATTTAATTCAGACAAGAACTGAACATAGGTATATAAAGATTTTTAGTAATCATACTACATATAGAACTATTTTAATACTATTATTATTTATGAACACAATAGATACAATTTAACAAATAAACATAGGAATAATAAACAAACTATCACTTAGGGTTTATATTTAGATAGATTTCAATAAATTCTCATAATAATTTATTCCCAGACAATATTTGTCTCGGTATTAAAACAGAAGTTTCTACTGTAACCTCAAGGAAACTACCTAGGTTATTGAAAGATAAACTTAATCCTATTCTCAAGCTTGCAATATTTACCCTAAATCTTCCTTTATAAGAATTATAACAGCTATAAAAATCATTGAAGGAAAAATAATAAAATAGAGCTAAGAATTTTCCATGTAAAATTCATTCTTTCATCGAACTGTAGGGTATACTTAAAAATTAACCCTTATGAGCCAAATAGAGTAATAATAGTACTCTTAACACAGTAAAAATTTCCATAAATACATTGCACTGTAAATCCTTTTAATTACATGATAATAATTAAAATAATACTATAACCATTTATTAAAAACAAAATCAAATAGGAAGAAATGTCTTATTGCCTTTAGAATTGCAGGTTAAGACTCAGGCCTGTCCAAATCTTAGCTAAAACAAAATAATAGATATCGAATAGTAACAACTCATTAATGCCGGGTAAAAACCCTTATCAATTTACATGTCTCGACTAGTTAACAGTCTTCCTCTTTCTTTAAAATATTTTTTTAAAAACTAAAAATTAACCAGATAGAGGTCGACAGCCTCGCAGGGCTTAGAGTTGAGCTCTATCAAAAGAAGTAAAAGAAGTTTACATTGTTCAGGCCGTAAAGGCTTAGACTTAAAACTATTTTATCATGGCTACTATAACCTTCATCCTCCCAGCATAAAAATACCCTCTAAGGGTTTCGAAACTCATACAGAAACAAGCAAGTAAGAAACAACAAGCTAGCAAGTAAACCGAGGCCATGCCTTTTTCAACCGCAAAGAACCTAACTTCCAACCATGACAACAAATTGCAGGAAGAAACCCTCGTTTGCAACCGTGGCTTACCAAATGAATGCTCAAGTGAAACGTTGAAGGAGTAAGCTCGTTTCCACCTACAGATCCGGGAGAAGGACCTGGAAGTTTACAAACCATATTATTATTGCAAATCTTTCTTAAAATTTGTAAAACCCTTTTATAAAAACTAACCTAAAAACGAAATGAGTGTAAGTCTTTACCTATAAGCTTCTCCATCTGAATGAAGCTAAGGTAACCGGCCACCTTGGGTCGATTTGGCACCGTCCTGAAGACAAGAAGACACTGAGTCACCACTGCAAAGGAAAATAAGAAAATCAACTCAACCGGATGAAGAAGTACTCCTGCTTGAGCTTTGTCAATCAGTTTGCAAGCTCAAGACAAACACAGTCCTTGAGTTCTGAAGAAAAATCAGTATCTACACTCATTGTAAGCTACTTCAACCTTTAAAGACCAAAAACCACTCACGACCTCTCTCAAAACAATCACAGCATTTGGTTATGGAAGCAAGCTATCAAGCTTGAAGGTGGTTACAGGTTTCGAATGGCCGCGAGCTCTTAGCTTGGCCAACAAGACAAAGGAACCCTCGCTCTGCAAAATAAGTGAGTAGGGTTTTAAGTTATAAGTCAACCCCAGTGTGGATAAAACCATCCCACATGTCCTTCTAAATATTTTCTCTAGCGTGGGTAGAATTCCATAGTCAATGCTGCAACAAAATGATTTACAATCAAACCAACGATCATTATAAACTATACATTATATTATTGCCAATATTATGATAAAACCATGGTGTATCGATACTCAAGGGATCAACTATAGGTTATAACATGAATACTTTCTGTTTATTCTAGAGATTCCTTTGATAATAAATCAAATTTAGATAGTTATTTTTTTAGCTAGGATTGATGGAAATAGTAAGAAGAACATGTCTAACTTATAACCATAGTAAGAAGAAGAGCCATGGACTCTTGGAACTTAGCCTTGAGTTACATTTTAAGGAGTGTTCGATTAACTGAAGACCAAAAACAATAAAGAAATCCCAATAAAATTCTAACAACTTAAAGATGAATTTATAATTAAAAGCATAAGTAACTTGATCATTCATTAAGAGAAGGATGTTTATAGAGTCCTGAAAGCAAGATAGCTGCGAGAAACACCAAACAGTATGGAGTGAGTTAAGCCCAAGTTGTGAGCTATATTCTTTCTAAGGAAATTATAAATAACCATTACGGTAAACAAAAATAAAAGTGTTCTTTAGAATTTTAAATTATAATATTTAGTCAATTGGAGGAACATTGGATAGTACTTGTTCTTGCAACGTTTTAGCCCTTGTTTATGTAGTTGGTAAACGTCATTATGGAGTTAGTTATAAAAACAAACTATGGAGTTGTAACGACAGAAAAATATTAACATTACCTCCTTGAAGACGAGCAGCATATTAAAACATTTTTCTAAGACTAGCATCTTAATCATGCTAGGGAAGTAGCTTCTCGACTTGAATTTAAAATTCACCCTACTGGATTATACGCTTACCTGCTAAACCTGTAAGGAACCAGCGGTCCATCTGTGTTAGCGTAAAGCTAAGTAAGCCCCAATCACACACAAGAATTCTTTCCCTACTTGAGAAAAGAAAAACATCAGTATATCTAGCAGCAACAAATACAAATTCTTTTATAATTCTGAAAGAATTACAATTGCTAAGTCATTAACAGCCCTAATGCAAGTTTTAAAGATTACACCTTTAGTTTACAGGTTTTTATAAAGAAGCAACCCCTTGTTCTTTTATAAACTGTATCATTTTTCCGCTAACCATTAGCAGGTACTTAGCTGCGACTTTAGACATTTTGTGTCACTTGAAAATTTTTAAATTTTTACGAATTTTTGGGTTATTACATTTAGCAGTAGGAAATTCAAATGAACCGTAGGTTCTAACTAAATTGCAGACGCATGAAATTTTGGTCAAATGACCCATTCAAGAGGATATTTCATTAGCAGATAGTAAAACTCAAAATTTTACAACAACAGTAAGGTACAACCATCAAACACGGTACATAATAGAGAATTTCCTTGAAATATGGTCCAAGATGTTACCTTGAAAACAATGATGTAAGTAACCGTGGAATCTGTGTCTCTTAGGCTTCCAAAATAGTCATAAACAACAAAAATCGTACTACAACATTTCTCCTTGGAATTCAAGCCCAGTCACATCAATAGTACGACCCACTCTCAGCTGCTCACAGGATGCCTTGATTTATGTGCCAAACTTAGTAGTACGGCCTCCACTAACATCAATTGTACGATCTATCCAAATTAATGGTTGAAACTTACCTTGGCGATTGTGCCCACCTTGCAAGTTGTTCCCTCCTTAGGATTCATGCCCCTTATTGTTGCTTCTACAAATCAACCCTTCAGTTTCCCACTATCACCCTCTTGAAAATCACGCCCTTCTTCCATCTCTCTTGGAAAGTGTGTGTGAGAAATGAAGCCTCATGTGTCTTTTTACTTTCACATTAGGGTAACTTTAGACAAGCTTTCATCTTCAATGGATGAGATTAAATATTAGCCACAAGATCTACGGTTGAGATATATTCTCAATATGACTTAAATTCCCTAAGTCATGACTATATAAAATCTCACTTTTCGAAAAGTCATATTTAACCCTAAATATGAAAAAGTACACATTCTAACTTAAAAGGCACTTTTATAATATAGAAAGTACATCTCACTTTTAAATTAAAACATAACAAAGTACTTTAATAAAGTCACTTTATTAAATTGATTGAGACTACATTATTCCGGACTCCTACACCCAGGCACTAGGTGCAGAAGTACCTCCTGAGCTATAAAAATATAACACCCCCTCTTAGCGAGGGAGGTACTCACTACCATCATCATCATCATGTCATGTCCTCAAATCCATTACACTCTTCGCAGTAGGATCTCCCTCTAAACCTAGAACCAACGTTGCCACCTGCACTGAACTCAAATCTGAAGACATCCTCCTGACGGTCATTGAGTTCCTAGGAGAATCCATTCTCCCACCCTGAGCTTCATACCAGCCGAGCCTCATACCAATACTCTAAACTAACTCTCTCTCTTCTATCAAAAGTCAATACTGAATCATTGGCACCACTGCAGCCTCGAAACCCTCTTACTCCTCTTCTAACTCTGAATCATAAATCATGGGATGTCCACCGAACTTGTACAACTCATGTAAACAATCACCAATCAGTTATGGTTGGATCAGTTACACTCCGAGTTTATATAAACATCTCACAGATCTTCCCTCTCTGAAAAATGTACACATGTCCCCTCCAGAACAATGTCAAGTACCTAACATCCTCCAAGGCTGACATAGAGAGTGTAAGGATTTATCCTTACATGTTGGATATTTATTTATAAATATATATTTTGATAATTAAAATGATGACTTTACAATATAAATGGCCAACTATAAATATGGCCTATTGGTAGCGACATGTATCAATAGACATGCCGCTTAATAGTTAGTAATTAATTATCCTAACTAATAAATGCATTACGAATATTTCTCGTAATAACCAATTATGTTTATTACAAGTCGTATGGCCTTGAAAAGATTCGACCATGAATCTTGTATTAAGAGTGCTCAACTTAAACTTCTTAGATGCTTGATTAGTCATAACTTCAATAGAGGTGTTATGCTTGATGAAATTTTCCTTAATAAGGGTATAGGTGTGGTTGATGTTGACAAGGAACTCTTGCCACGAATAATGGTACCATAGTTTAATAATTCTTGAAATAGTTGGCCACATTTCCATTTAAATTTCTTCATGCATATAATTCTGTATATAAAACCACAATGACTATAGGAAGTATTCTTTTGAGTTTCCAATCTGATATCTTCATGATGAACTTGTGTCGACAAGTTCAAATATGGTATTTTTGCATGCCTTGGTATGGTGCTTATTGATATCTAAAATATAGGTTATTTAGTGTCGATCAATGGACATTTAAGCATGGTTGGATATTCAGTTATATATGTTATGTTCTTCTTATATTCCGTGTCAACTACTAACAACCTACTTAATTCAATCGGATTGGTTAAGGATTCTTCATTTGCAGTTTTGTCGCATACTTTTAAGGATGAAGCGCCCTTTAATGTATTTATTTCACCCATTGGGGTTTGATTAAAAATATTTAAATGATTTTTATTCTCGTCTTTATCTGATGATCTTGTCTCTAGTTGTTCCTTAGGATCCATTTTCACTGATTTTATGGTTGTGTAAAATGGACGATTTATACGACTCATTTCCATTCCTTATATGAAGCTGCAACAAATTTATAGAACTTGTGCATGATTCTGCATCTTATTTTGAGTCTTGTACTTTGAACGGTGGTTATGGTTAGGCATTGTTTTTTGTGTCTTATAGTTCAAACGATGGTTCTTATCCTTCTTTACGTATGATGCCCTAAACCTTCTGTAAGGGGGAATGTAGGGCATCAATGCATGTGTTTTTTGTTCCGACATAGGTGCAAGAGTGGTTTTGAGTTGTCCTTTATCAATATCTTTTAATGTTTCTTCTTGCTCTTTTGTGCTTGAAAATACATATGGTGTAATTGCTTCTTCCTCTTTCAAATGACTTGAGGGGTAGAACTGATGTGTTTCTGGTTTTTCTTTGTCTGCGTGCTTCTTAGGTTTTTCTTATGGTCATTGTATTATCAACATTTTCAGTTCTTCAACTAATTCTTTTATGTCTTCATGAAGAACTTGCGTCGATAATTGATATTTTCGCTTCAAGCTCTGTGCTTTTTATTTCTTCAATCTCCCCTTTTAATTCCTTTTTAACTTCTTGAGTTGTTTTATCTCTTTTAAAAAACCTATAAACACCTACATCGAAGACCATTTCTTCTTATACAAAATCTTCAATTTTTATTT
Organism: Pseudotsuga menziesii; assembly: GCA_001517045.1. Classification (NCBI taxonomy): domain Eukaryota; kingdom Viridiplantae; phylum Streptophyta; class Pinopsida; order Pinales; family Pinaceae; genus Pseudotsuga; species Pseudotsuga menziesii. The sequence goes on from LPNX011140182.1 coordinate 102,802, forward strand.
AATAATAATAATATTATTTATTATTTATTTATTTAATATTATTATTATTATTATTATTGTTGTTTTTTATAAACTATATATATAATTTAATATATAGTTCTTTTTTAGATTTTGAAATGCTATGATAATAATAATAATTATTTAATATTAATTCTATTATTATATTTTTTTGAAAATAGTGGGATTTAGGGTTTAGAGTATGAAATTGTGTAGGTCGGGAGTAACGCAGACGATCGTCGGGTTGTATTTTTGATAATGATAAATCGAGAGAGTAATGGCAAAAGGTGGATGAGCGATTGTGGAGAGGATCGTGGAGTGCAGGCGAGTTGTGGATGAGGGAGAGGCGAGCTGAAGAGGGTCTAGAGGAGTGGGCGCTGGAAGGTGTGTGGGTTTCAGAGGGGTATGCAACATTGGGAGAGCCCAACGGTAGCGAGGCTTGGAGGAGGGAAATTGGGCAGGACAATGGTGTGGGGGGAAGAGGGTTGCATGGACATGTGTGGAAGAGTAGCGCGTAGGTAGGATGGAGTAGGGCGATGGGAGTGGAAGATGGGATGTAGTGAAGGATGGAACAACATGTGGATGGAAAGTGGGCAAGGAAGTGGATTACGAGGGATATGGAGCAGCGATGATGAGAGGAGGTGGAGCACACACAAAAGAGGGCAGCACATGGCAGAGAGTAGGTGGAGATGGGAATGCAGATGGGAGAGCACGTAGTGAGAGAGGAGTGGTGCATGGTAAAGGAGTATGGGAGTGTTAGGATTATTAATCCTCCCTTTTCCAATTTGGTCACATGTCTAAATCAAGAGTCATGTCTAAATCGGGAGTCCTTCCAGTCTATTTTTAGTCACCAGCACCATTGGGTCCACTAGGCCTAATTGGGGCACATGTTCCAGTTACTAAAGTGTGGGGAACACTAATGGAGGCCTACTGCCACTGATTGCACTTCCATGCATCAATTTAGGAGCCTCCTAGATCAATCCCTACAAATTAGGAGCCATCGGGAGTGCCGATACCAACCAAGGTTAGTTGAGTTGAGTTGGTGACTAGTCAAGCTCAATTAGGAGTCAGTTACATTCAGTTCTAGTCCTCTACATTCAGTTAGCGCTAGGTTTGCATGGTTGCATGCAGGAGAGGCACATTACTCACCTACCATAGTTAGTTAGGCTTAGTTACACTAAATTAGATGCTTGAGTTGTGATTTAGAACTCTGATGAACTCTGATAATGATTTAGACAAGGTAAGTTAACCATTCAGTCCTCTGATAATGATTTAGACAAGGTCAGTTAACCATTCAGTCAAGTAGAGTCAAACCAATTCGAAATTCCTCACATAGGATTCGAAATGCATGAAGCTATTTAGCCATTGTACTTTATTGTAATTATTATCTAATTACTTTTTTATTAATGAAAGCATTCACAACTGCAAGCCATTTTTTCACTATTTCATTCTTCAATTACAGAGTAAATTGTGTGCTCTATCTTGTGCATTGTGTGTTTGTCTACCGATCTATGTGCTCAATTTAATATGGTATCAGAGCCTTGGCGGACAAGGCACTTCTCCTCCTCATATCTCCTATTGGATCATTTTTTTGAGCAAATTTGCTCCTTCCAGTACTGCACCAGAAGCGGAGAATTTACCACTTAATATTCGAAGTAAAGGAATTGTTGATCAAGCTTGCTTGATCAACTATGCTGGGTGTGATTAAAATTCCAAAAGTGCAAACTGTCGACCTTATTTTGTCTGTTTGATTGTGTGATTTATAGGTTTATCAGTCTCCTTCACTACATTCACTACAAGCAACTCAGTCTCATTCACTGCATTCGTTGCAGTAGCTCAGTCCTCTTCTTTGCATTATATATGGCTCCTCCAATGGAGCAGCTCACTTCCTTCAACTACCACCAGTGGAAGGAGCATATGGAGACACACCTTTGCTTCAAGATGCTCTTCAGACTCACAATGGAGACAGAGACAGAGCCAATTCTTAATCATAACAAATAAAAGTATTGGAATAGGCTTGATGAAGCTTATGGGTGCTTGTGCCTCTCAATCTCTCGAGATCTTCTCTTCCACATCAAGGGATTGAAGACTCCCAAAGAGATTTGGGATAATCTTGCTTCCTTATTTGAAAATCAGGATGAGATGAGGGTCCATCAGCTAGAGAATGAGTTGATCTCTCTTCATCCATCCAACTTCAAAACATTGAATGAATTCTTCACAAAATTCAAGAACCTGATATTCCAGTTGAAGTTATGCAAGGTTGAGAAGGAGGATGATCAACTCATCCTTTCCATTCTCTCAAAACTCAGTGTAGACTACTTAGTCTTTGTATCAAATTTTCAATCGGTGAAGCTCACTACTCCAAATTGGAGGATGCCCACTCTTGATGCTTTCATTGAATCCCTCACTTATGAGCATGACAAGTTGATCCAAATGGGGATCATTCGATCTTCCAGAGATCATGCACTAGTTGCAGAAGGACCTAAGGTAGCGAATGATAAAGGGAAGAAAAAGGATGAGTCTCCTGTGAATAAAGAGCGGTCAAATGAGCCTTCAGGTTCAAACAGAAGTAAGAAGAATGGCAAAGGAAATACCCTTTGTTCCTACTATGGAAGGGGCTTTCATCCACAAAGCTCTTGTATGAAAAGAAAAATTGATGAAATGACTCTTCTTCTGAAGAAACATAACATTACTGCACCTGCTAGTGCAAGGAAGGATGACCACACAGAAGACACTGAAGAATACTTAGAAACATGTCACGCACTAAACGCTAGCTGCTCAACATCACATGCCTTCCTCATTGATTCTATAGCTTCCAATCATATGGTTGCATCCAGAGAATCGTTCTCTTCTTTGTAGTCTTTTGATGGTCCTAGTATTCAGATGGGCAATAACAATAAAGTTCAAACCAAAGGGAAATTCAAAGATGTGCTTTATGTTCCCTCCCTAGCTGCAAACATGTTATTTGTATACCAGATGACTCATACTGGCTCTCCCAAGCGAGTCATATTTGGTCCTGACTTAGTGGAGATCACAAATATCTCTACTGGGAACATCATAGCGAAGGGTGTTGCGAATCATGCCTCCAAGGCATATGAGTTCTCACACTTCATGCCATTTTCAGAACCAGTGCACTCTCAACAGCCACTTGCAAAGTAAGGTAAAAACATTTCAACTACTTCTTTTGTAGTTTCCACTAGTATTGCAGATCCACTTATATCAGTTTATGAGATTGAGATTCAGGGTGATTCAGATCCAGATCCAATCCCTCCTTCCAAATTGGAAGTTAGGAATATGACTGCAAATCCATCTGACACTCAGAAGGGAAAGACCCTTGCGCTATGTCATGCAATCTTACCTCCTTCAGAGAGATGCAATAGACTCCCTATAAGATAATACATGGAAAGGGCTCAGTATCACTATATTCATAAGAATAGAGCTGATCATACACCTCTTCATCCAGCAAGAGACAAAGGTTACATTCCTCCTTCCTTTCATCATCATTTTGGGAGAAGATGGAGAAGTCTACATGCCAGGCCCTAGGATACCTGTGCACAGAACATCACACATGCTGCTTCACTACATCACAGAGATTGCAACAACACATTTTCAAGTTTTTCAAACTTGAATCCTGATTCTATCTGCTCAGTTAGAGGGGGGGATTTCTTCCCATGTGGTTTTTTCCACAGCTCCTTGTATTGAGCAGTTAAATTACTTTACTTGATGCAATGAGTGACCTATGGTCTTAGTTACCAGAGCCCACAGATTGTCCAAGTTAGCATTCAAGGGGGGTGTTAGGATTATTAATCCTCCCTTGTCCAATTTGGTCATATGTCTAAATCAGGAGTCCTTCCAGTCTATTTTTAGTCACTAGCACCATTGGGTCCACTTGGCCTAATTGGGGCACATGTTCTAGTTAGTAAAGTGTGGGGAAACACTAATTGAGGCCTACTGCCACTGATTGCACTTGCATGCCAATTTAGGAGCCTCCTAGATCAATCCCTACAAATTAGGATCCACTGGGAGTGCCAATACCAACCAAGGTCAGTTGAGTTGAGTTGGTGACTAGTCAAGCTCAGTTAGGATTCAATTACATTCAGTTCTAGTCCTCTACATTCATTTAGCACTAGGTTTGCATGGTTGCATGCGGGAGAGGCGCATTCCTCATCTACCACAGTTAGTTAGGCATAGTTAACACTGAATTAGACACTTGAGTTGTGATTTAGAACTTCAATGAACTCTGATAATGATTTAGACAAGGTCAGTTAACCATTCAGTCAAGTAAAGTCAAACCAATTCGAATTTCCTCACATAGGATTCGAATTGCATGAGGCTATTTAGCCATTGTACTTCATTGTAATTATTATCTAATTACTTTTTTATTAATGAAAGCATTCACAACTGCAAGACATTTTTGCACTATTTCATTCTTCAATTGCTGAGTAAATTAAGTGATCTATCTTATGAGTTATGTGTTTGTCCACAGATCTATGTGCTCAATTTAATAGGGAGTGTGGAAGAGACGGAGCAATGATGGAAATGTGTGTTGGCACAGTGTAATGTAAAATGGAGCATGGGTGAGCATAGAGGAATGGAACTTGAAGCGTCAGTGAGTGTGGAGTAATGGAGGAGTGTGTAGATGGAGAGAGTGAGTAGCGACTTGTGAGAGAGATGGGATTTGAGTGAACATGGGAAAGGACTGTGATGAGATGGAGCAGGTAGGTGAGAGTGCAACACAATGCAGTGTTTGGGGGTGGAGGAGGAGTGGAGGAGAGGGGGCCTAGGGTGGAGAGGATATGTGGTGAGCGTAGGAGGGTGTAGCGCGTGAGAAAGAAGGAAGAAATCACAGGTAAAGAAGATGGAGGGCGAGCAGAAGGAGCAGAGGTTGGGTAGCAGTGGAGACTGAGGCTAAGCGTGGGGAGCAGCGGAGGTGGGGAGAGAAGAAGAGGATGGAGTGGAGGGATTGTTTCACTCAGGTGGCTGAGAGGAAGGTGGAGCATGAGTGGAATATAGTTGGATGCGCAGGAAAGAGGATGTGGGGGAACATGTTGTGGGAGAGTGGATCGATGAGGAATGAAGTGTGAACTGAGTGGGTGAATATGTAGTGGAGAAGAATGAGTGAGGTTCACCAAAGGAAGTATATGAGCAAGAAAAGAGAGTCAAGCCTAAATCTCTATGAGAGAGTAGAGAGTCGAGCTTAAAGCTCTGATACTACTTGTAATGATTTATCCTTACATGTTGGATATTTATTTATAAATATATTTTGATAATTAAAATGATGATTTTACAATAGAAATGGCCAAGTATAGATATGTCCTATTGATAGCAACAAGTATCAATATACATGTCACTTAATAATTATTAATTAATTATCCTAACTAATAAATGCATTATGAATATTACTTGTAACAACCAATTAGGATTATTATAGAGAGAAAGTTCACACTCGTCCCTGGAACAAACGAAACTTTGTCTTACTCTAGGAGTTCTCCCAGATGGACATGGAATCTAACTCTCCCAAATCCATGCACTGCACCTCATATCATTTCCCCTTCACTTCGAACCACCGGTCTGGATATGTCTCAGTAATATCATGGAATATATGCCATATTCTGATCATGTGACATGAGACTCCACTATTAATAAACCAACTGTTGTTTTTCACAACTCCAATGTTGTCGGCACTCAAAACTAGAGAGAACAATGAGAATTCCTTCTCAAACTTTCTCGCAAAGTCCTCTACCTCTATTTTATTTACGACAGTCACATCCTCCTCTTTCTTCTTCTTCTTCTCAAGACACTAGGAAGCACGGTGACCAAACTGGGTGCAAGCAAAGCATCTGAATGTTCTCAAGTCCTTCTTGGACTTCTTCTTACTCTTAGAAGAAAGAGAAAAATTTTCTTCCTCTTCCTTATAGTTTGTTGAGCTATCCTACACCAACCCTCTCTAGGTATCCTCTTGCACAAAATCATTGCAGAGACGATCCCAAGATGGCATGTTCTCCTTAGCAACAATAGCCTCCACAAAAACAATCCATTTCTTTGTCATGCCATTCAATGCTATCTACACTAATGCATTGCCACCAACCTTCTCCCCAATCACTCCAAGATCATCCCTCACCTGAGTGATCTTCGTAAGTTAGGAAGTCACATTGTCATCTTTGGTCATTCTGATACTCTTCAACTTCTCCCTTCAGTACCATCTTCTGTTCTCATTGGAGCTTTGGGACAAATTGGTTATTACCTCCCACTTAAGATAATCATGAGTCTTAGTGGTCAAGTGTGGGATCACATGGTTTTTTACCACATCAAGGATGATCCTCCTTGCTTTGATGTCCTTTTTATTGAAGGTTGGTAATTCAACTGCATCTATGGTTTCATGTACTTATATTGGGTTTGATTGAGTATTGTTCACCACCTCATCCCACAACTAATTCTCCAGCAATATGAGCATTATCCTTTCCTTCCAAGGAACAAAGCTCTTAGCCCCATCCAATATGTCCTCCAACCTCAAACTGGTATCCATTTATCAAAGAATATGAAGTCCAAAATCCATGAACTGACCAAAAAATTGACTCTCTTTTCCCAACACATGCAAATCACTTGCAGATAGTGTCGACTTGCCAACAAGCTGTTAAAACCAACCAAATAAATTCTTCCAAAACAACTACAACATTGTTTCCCACTATACTTTAGAGCCTAGCTCTGATACCATGTTAAAAAGTGACAAAAAGTCTCTGTGTAATACATATTCATGCACAAATTTTGTCAAACACTTCAATGCACTTTGATGTTAAGCTTAAATAGTCATAAAACCACCTCCATATAACTCAGGAATAAATTTTAGACCTCTGTAAGTCAATATACAACATTAAAATGTCATTTAGCAATGAAAAAATAACATGAGAAACATCTTGTAATTAACATTAGAGAGAATTTGAGGTCAAAAATGGGCCTCCTAAGAGATGTACTACAAAAATATAAGATATATTAAAATATTATGAGTTAGGGGTTTTATGGG
>LPNX011140182.1:110061-134350 GCA_001517045.1 Pseudotsuga menziesii
GTATGGGTTTTCATCCACCATAGAAAGTGTGACAAATAAGCATTCTTAACTCATGCAATGCCACCTCAACCATGGGGGATGATGTCACCTACTAGAATGTAATTGGTTGATTTTTATAGTACATTTTGGTCATTTTGAGGCCCATTTTTTACCTCAAATTCTCTCTAATGATTGCAGACATGGAAAATTTTGTTCAAATGACCCATTCAAGATGATATTTCATTAGTAGACAGTAAAAATCAGAATTTTACAACAGCAATAAGGTACCACCATCAAACACAGTACATAACAGATAATTTCCGTGAAATCTGGGCTAAGATTTTACCTTGAAAATAGTGTTGTATGTAACCTTGGAATTTGTGTCTCTTAGGCTTCCAAAACTGTCCAAAACAACAAAAATATGGCTACAATATCTCTCCTTGGAATTCATGTCCAATCACATCAATAGTACGGTCCACTCTCAGTTGCTCACAAGCTTCCTCGATTTATGTGTAAAAATCAACAGTATGGCCTCCACTCACATCAATTATACGATCTGTCCAAATTAATGGCTAAAACTTACGTTGGGAATCATGCCCACCTTGCAATTTGCACCCTCCTTGGGATTCATGCCTCCACCTTGGGATATGTGCCCTTTCTTACTGCTACTTCAAATCAACCCTTCAACTTCCCACTCTCACCCTCTTGAAAATTGTGCCCTTCTTCCAGCTCTCTTAAAAAGTGTGTGAGAGAAATGAAGCCTCAAGTATATTTTTATTTTCACATTAGGGTAACTATCAGTGACTTTTCATCTTCAATGGATGAGATTAAATCTTAGCCACAAGATCTATGGTTGAGATATATTCTCAAGTTAACTTAAACTCCTTAAGTCATGACTATATAAAATCTCACTTTTTGAAAATCCATATTTAACCCTAAATATCAAAAAGTACACATTATAACTTAAAAGTCACTTTTATAATATGAAAAGTACATCTCCCTTTCAAATTAAAACATCACATCACAAAGTACTTTAATAAAGTCACTTTATGAAATTTATCAAGACTACATTATTCTTGACTTCTAAAGCCAATCACAAGGTGTAGAAGTACCTCCTGAGCTATAAAAAGCTAACATCATTGATATTCCATATAGAAGAATCCAAACGAAACAACATAATCAAGTTATTAAATTTGCATGGAGAATGAGGATTCACATAGACGAATCCAAAAGAAACAACCACATAGCTCATCAAATCTAAGAGGTCACCTTAATCCTATTTTGTAATATATCATATTTAAAGAGATAGCAGAAAGATAGAGAGGTTATCCCAAACACTAGTAGGTAATATCTGAAATAGAACAAATAAATCTAAATGTGAATGGAGGGAAGAAGTCCTAGGCATCTATAACTTAGAGGAAGTAATTGCATTATCAACTTGATATTACAATATGACAGTTATCCTGACATACATCAAGAAATCAAAATAACTCAATGCTTGTTATTATATACATTGGAGTACTAAATACTAAATCATTATGTAACTTGATCCACTAATAAACACATCAATTATACTTTCATAAAAATTTCAACTAATACATTATGATATAAGAAATATCATTCATAAGAAAAATGTAATACCCCCAGTTTTGACCTAGAATATATTTAATCAAAATTATGTAAATGATGTAAATATGTAAGTATGTGTTGTGGAGCCTAATCTTTGAAATCTAGAGATATTATTCAGTTGTGATTGTAACCCAAGAGTACTGTACACTCGTTCCCCCTACCTTGGGGTTTGGGGGTAGCGCCCCCAAGAAAATAGGGGTTCGGGGGTGGAGCCCCCGAGAAAATTTTTTGGGATGTATGTTGGCCAACAGTATTGTGGACCCATGGTATTGTGTTAACCCTAGAATTTTCCCATTGTATTTTCCCTGTAAAAGAAAGCATTGTAAAACGACTGAGCATGGTATTGTATTGTATTGGAAGAAAGACTATGAGAGTGTGAAGAGGAAGTGCAACGGTTTTGCTGTAGGGTGTATCCCTTCATCTTTTTGGACTGTAATAAAAGGACTGGCAATTTTTTGTGTGGATGTAGCCCATCGTTTGGGTGAACCACGTTATATCTATGTATCTCTGTAATGTTTTAATGTGTTTTGCACCTTGTTTATTTCTTTAACTGTATATTTGTTATTGCTCTACGATCCTATTTTCTAACAATATGGATTCCTAGTGCGAAGCTCAAGGCCAAGGCTCGACTAGTGATTGGATAGGAATGTATTATGTAAATATTTTTATTTGGATCGTGTAGTTGGATTATCATACCAATTCGAAATATATGTAAATATTATGTTGGAAAATAATAAAATGGTCCAATATGGTTGTGTAAAGAGCACTAGAGGGGCAATGATTCAACCAGAGGGGAAGAAGAAATGGGGCCAATGGGAAACTAAATCCTTTGTTGCTAAGTGTCAACCTTATAACTCATCCAAATTCTACCATGTTCTTTAAATAATTCAATTAATTCCTTATAACTATTAAATCCAATCCTTGAATGCATGTGTGAGGTTGGTGGAAAAGGTCACCTCATGCAGTTATTGAAGCATGGGGGTGAATGCACTTTTGTAATAGTTATGTCAACTATTAGAAGTCATTTTTCTAATATGGTCAGAAGCTATGTCAGTTGAATTTTCACCATGATCTCATATCCCTTGGAGTCAACACTCATTCTATCATTCTCTCCTACATATTTCTACACTACGTAGGTCTCCCTATGGTTGTTCATGGTCGTTACCAGATTGTGTATAACCCAGAAATTCGAATTTAGAGACAGAGTTGCATATTTGAAGGGAAAATATATAGTTGTAGGTGAGCATAGAGGTTTAGAAATCTAAGGAACCTTTAACCATTGAGTTTTGCTACTCATTTATTCTTGAGAACCTATAATTTATGCTACATGAGGTTCTCCAACAACATACAACAAATTGGACTCTTACTGCACACACTAGTAAGCAATGTAAGGTTTGGATATCTTGAGAGAACTACGGATTAGTGAAGGGGAATTCCTTCCTTGTGTTGTCTGTGGAAGTTGGAAGGCGTTCAGTAGATGTGATGGTTGAGTGAGATCTTTGTAGGGATGTGGATGAGCATTTGGCTAAGCATAGATGACAAGACAGGTTGTGGTATAAGAGAAAGTAGCTTGTAGGTATTTCCTTCACCCTGGTGGCCTCATAGCCTAGCTTGGGGGTGGCCTCTCAACATAAATAATATACACTGGATAGAGTTCCTACGGTGGGGTGGAAAATCTCTCTTACACAACAAGTTGTTTGGATATTCTTTGTTTAAATATCAGTATTCTCTTGTATTGAATATGGAATTTTTTTAATTGATACATGTAATGATTATGCTCGTATATGCATGCGCGATGTGTGTGGATAGAGTTTATTTCCACTATGTATTTTTATTATGCATTTGCACACATAATTTTATTGTTATGAATTCATAATTTGGCTACGGGTTGGAATTTCAAAGCTCGGATTTAGTTAATGTCCCCTCTCGTGGTTGGATTGATGGCTAGGGATGTTACAAAAAATGTATACCTAGTAAACTTCAACAACACTAGAAAAGCAACATAGAATAAAACACTGATCATGACAAGTATTTATCTAATCATAGCCTTCCAACACACTTCCTAAAGCATAGTGAAAATAATAGAGAAATGGATTAATGTTTAACAAAGAAGAGTTAGAAACTTAGAGAAACATAGGGATGAATCCTCTTTTTATCTCAAACTAAGCTGGTATGTCTTTACAAATCCTTCATCATTTAAACAAATGATTGAAAAACTAAAGTAAAACTTTGGTTTTCTTGAACTAATCGTTTCTTTGAAAATCCTTCTAGATTAAATAGATATAGAGTCCTAACTATGATCCTTACTCATAGATGAAAGTTGCATGCATTAGAAATAGGTTGAAAACATGGAACATCTATTCCAACATTGTTATCACTGAATTCAAGCTTTCTTGAGGTCGAGGATGCTAGTTGTCACTCCCTCATTACTCATTAGTTTCACATCTCCTCTCTTCAATTTTCTAGATGTTGAGATCCCTCTTCTATTGAATAGTGAAACTGGTGCTAGCTATCTCATTTTGAATTGCAATAATTCATTTTTTATTCCCTCATTTGAAAGGCATGCACACTAGAATATCCACTTGGATCCATCGGAATGCCTACTAGCTTTTGTCACCCAACCAATATTTTGTATTTGGTAGTTGTAATAATCTTTTCTAAATTTGTTCTCTTCCTTTCCCAGTGATTTCACTCCCTAATCTATCTACAACCTTTGAATCATTTTCCTTTGTTCAACCTGCGTAGAGTTGACTAAACGATCCCATGCAAACTTACATGGGATGCTTTATGGCAAGGTTTGTAGAGACAAGAAGATACTTTAGGAGTTTGGACATGTTACGACATGGATCATGAAGAACTTTGGGGAGAGGAAACCCATACGACAACTATTGGTGGACATCACTCTGTTAGAACCATACTTACTCGGTTGTCTTTATCGGGCTATTTTGAGGATAGGTCATGAAAACCCTAACAAGTTTATTTTTAATGTGGAGAAAACATGGTAGATGCTCTTGAGTCTTTTAGAAAGTTAGGGATTTTGAAAATTAAGGCATGTTTAATTAGGTGGTCATATTCTTGGACTAGCTCTAGTCTCTTAGTTGTGTGGAAATATTAGATAAAAGTATGGGGCCCTTAGACTTATGATTTCATCTAACAAGATAGGCCTTTTCTTTTGAAATGAATTTCAGAATAAGAAATGTGACTAGTGACATACCTCTTCAACAGACAAACCTTACGTGTTCTATTTTGTGCACATTTCTTCGAATATGGATTCTCTTTCATTTCTTGGATGGAGAGTGGTTTTCTTTGTGTGACTAGAGTAAAAAACCCAATGGCCTTTCCTAACATATTAAAGAAGGGGATATATAACTCATTAGTTTCTCTACATAAGTGTCAATCATTGATTTGTATGTACCATTCCACCTCATTTACCATTATTTCAAAGGTAGTCTTACCAACATGTGGATTTTCCACCGGCACCCTCCGCAACTTAAGAGTGGGAACACCATCCAAGGACAAGTTCCATGCTCATGCTTATTTCAGATGCAATGCACCTTGCTAACCTTTCATCTCTTGTAGTCTCAAACAATTGTCATCCATTAGATCAGGTTATTGTTGGCCGAACGATATTTCAGACGCAAGCATGCCCATTAAAACCCTCTCACCTCTCTACATGAAATCAAATATCTACTTGATTTGAAAGTTATACAATGTTGGATTCCCTCAATGTGCAGCCCTTTTTTAGGTAGTATTCCCACCGTTGATATCTTGAGGGTTCAACACTCTGTGTAGGATTTGTAGGCATAGTAATTTGTACTAATTAACTGCATCTCATGATAGTTAGAGGTATCCTTTTTGCAAAATGAGAAAATATACGTAGAATTAGATAAAATAAACTATACCACTAAATAACTAAAATAATTGTAATTTACAACAAGAAACAAATACAAAACATGCATCATACAAGCCTAAAATTGATCCAATAGATAAAGCAACAATAGAGAGAGGAAGTTGTAGGTGATCTAAGAGAAAAGATAATGCATGAGAAACCCAAAAATTAGAGAATAGCAACCTTTATTAGTTGGTTTAATAACTCATATAGGCTTTGAATGTCATGATAGTTGGAAGTAGCCATTTTGGAAAATGAGAAAATCAAAGTAGAATTAGCTAAAATAAACATGAAAGGGCCTCAAAACATTTCTATATGAGCAAGATATCCCCTGAAAATTTGCAATAAGGATGAGCCCTTCCATTTTTTAAATATCCACTTTCACTACATCAATTTGTTAAATAAACTGAAGTCACCTATGCCAATTTGTAGAGGATGAAAATATAGACAATCTCAAAAAACGAGAGCCGAACCGAAGTCCAAATGACAAAGCTATGTCAATCTAAAATTTTCCTACAAAATTTAAGTGCGAATCCCCACAAAGGAGTTTGGAAGTGCCACATGGAAGTTCCTCAGCGGGCCACATGGAATTGACTATACAATCTAATTGTACCTCCACTATGCATTAACTAGGTATAGTACTATGTGTTGACTAGGCTAAAACATTGATGTGATAGTCACTAGTGATGCCATGTGTCATTGGTTGGGGATTGCATTGTCAATGTGGCAATAAGAGGTAATTTAATCACGTATTAGTGTTGATGACATGATAGTGACTAAGATGCCAAGTGGAGGGGAGCCAAGTGGGAGTGATGAAATGGTTGCTAAATGGGAGAGTGAATTCACCATGGAGAGGCATATGGACTAATCTAGATGAAGATTGGGGGGCGCATGATGTTCCAAAGAGGGATCATAACCCAAGGAAAAAGGGTGGGGTGCAATTTAGGGAGAAGCTCATACCAGTTTCAAAGGAATGATTGCAATCAAAAGGTACACAAAGAAGTGGGCATGATGCATGAGAGGGAGCAACCTTGGTGGGTGGTTTAACACACAACCCAAAGTACTTGGTGGTGGAAGGGATGGCTATCGGAAATTTAATACCCCCATTTTTTACTTGGAACGTATTTAACCAAAATTACATAAATGATGCATATGCTAGTATGGATTCCCAGTGCAGAGCTCAATGCCAAGGCCCAACTAGTGAATGGCTAGGCATGTATGATGTAAATATTGTATTGTATGGTTGGCTTGTCATGCTGACTCAAAATTTATGTAAATATAGTGTGCATGAATAATAAAATGGTCCAAGATGGTTGTGTAAAGAGTACTAGAGGGGCTATGATTGCACCAGAGGGGAAGAGGAAAGGGGACCTATGAGGAACTAAAGCATTTGCTTACAAGTGTCAACCTTAGAACTCATCCAAATTCTGCCATGTACTTTGAATAGGCCACTTACCTCATTTTGACTATTGAACCCAATCACTGAATGCATGCGTGAGGTTGGTGGGAAAAGTCACCCCATGTAGTTATTGAAGCTTGGGGTTGAATGCACTTATGTGATAATTATGTCACATGTCAAAATTAGAACTACAACTGCGAGGAGTACTTTCTTCTATGGTCATAAGCTATGTCAGTTATCTTTTCACTATTATCTCATATCTCTTGGAGTCAACCTTCATTCTCTCATTTTTTCTCTCACACATATCTACACTACGTAGAGCTCCCTATGGTTGTTCATGACCATTACTAGACTATGTAACCCAATGATTCAAAATTAGAGACAATACTACAAATTTGGAAGAGAAAAATAAATGGTTGTAGGTGAGCGCAGAGGTTGGGCAAGCTAAGAATCCTTACCCATTAAGCCCATTAAGTTTTGCTACTCACAGATGCTTGAGAAGCCACAAATTGAGGCTATAGGTGGTTCTCCAACATCATACACTAGATTGACTCCTTCTATGCACACAATAAAAGCACCTAACTAGATGGATCACCCAAGAGAGTCGTGGATCGATGAAGGGGACACTTGAGCCCAAAAGAGTGTTGTGTGGAGCAGGTATTGTGGGAGCCAAGGTTGTGATCATTGAGTGAGATTCCCATAGAGCTCTCTATAAGCATTTGGCTAAGCATAGAGAGTAGAACAAATTGTGGGCTAAGAGGTAGAAGCATGTAGGTGTTTCCTTCTCCCTGGTGGCATCATAACCCGACTTGGAGGTGGCCTCTCAACATAAAGAGTATATGCCGGACAGAGTGCCTACAGTTGGGTGGAAAATTGCTCTTACACAACCAATTGCTTGGATCTGTGTTGGTTAAAGATAAGTATTCTTTTCTATTTCAATGTGCAATGTTTTTATTTGATGCCTCTGATGCTTAAGTTCATATATGCTTGCTAGATGTGTATGTTATTTATGCATTTGCACAAGTCTTTTAAATATTATAAAATCATAATTTGGCTATGGGGCAAAATTTAGAGGCTTTGAATTAGTTCATGACCCCCTCCAGTTGGTCGGATTGGGTGAAGGGGACGTTACAAGAAAGGAGGGAATGACTGCTAGTAGTAAAGGGAAGGTGCGGGAAAAGGGAAATACACCAAAAGTAAAGGAACTATGTATGCAGTAAGGAATACAACTTAAAGGAAATGAATGCAGGTCAAAGGGTAAGACCACAGGGAAATGAAGGGGCCAACCAAAAAAAAAACAAGAAAAGAAAAAGAACTACGATTAAAGAAATATCAAAACCAACACCAGAATAGCCAAAACTTGAATATTTCAATAAACTTCAATTTTTTATTTTCCAAAATGACTTACAAATCACCTCATGATTGAGAAAATGAAGAGATGTAGAACATCCAAAGGCTGGCTTCTGCAAAACAAGAGGCGTTAGTGGCTATTTTGGTTGCTTTCAAACTCAATTGTGTTATCATATTGCTCCAAAAAGCCATCAAATGTTTGGATCTCTTAACTATCAACATGATCAATTTGCAAAAACCAATGTTTAGCATGTTCAAGTATTAGAGTCTACACTAAAACCTCTCTAATACCATATTCTATAGATTTTGGATTGCTTAAAGATACAACAATATTCTAATCAATTTTCCAATTCGATGGATAGTAAAACTTTGAATCTATTTTTCAAAATTACAATAAAAATTAAATCCATTTTTCAAAATTTTAAATTAATTCATTTTCAAACTTGAGATTATTTAAAGATGAAAAAATTATTAAACTAAGATTATAATAATTTTATTATTATTTATAGTTAGGCTCCAATCCCATGGAAGTTCTCCTTTCAGGGAAGTCTATACATTTGTGAATAAATTTAATCCCAAAAAAGATATATATCAACATAATTTGAAAACTTTGATCATAATTTTTTTAAAATTATTGTTAAGAAAATTATTACATTTATATACGAAGGGTTCTTATATCATATTGAAGTTTAATTCAATGTCACATTTGCGTCTGAAAATTATACAGCAACGTAAATTCAATGGGATGGGGACCCTTCGATATACTTGGCAGCATTTGCAGAGTCATGGCCAAAAGTTTCAGCGGAGCTAGTGGACTAACTGGCAATATCGTACCAGATTGCCTTTCACATTAATTAAGTTCAGTATTGTGGCCACTCTTATCGAGCAAGGCAGGGTCACTTTGGCTATTTACAAGATTTGCATGTCGTGGAGCATTCTGAATCATACAGTCTACGGATTTTACTTTGATTGGGCGTCCATTTCAACCAACCCCTTTAGTGGTGACTGCTCAATACATGACTATATACTAAAATCTCAACTTTCCTATTGCAGCAAAAGCCATTAAGTATGTCGAGCAGAACTGGGATCTGCCCAAAGAAGAAATCGAGGAATTCATCATCATAATCCTCCACTTTTTACAAGTATGGGTTCAGAGCAGGTCATGAAATGGATGAATCTCGTTGGGGTGTTATGGATTCAGGCTTGTTCCGGCACTAACTTTGATTTCTCTGACTATTCCTCGGCTCTGAAGCAGGTTTTGCAGATTGGCCAGGTCCAACTTAACAATCTTGCCGTGGCTTCGGACTTGGGAAAGTCTCTGGGATGGACAGCCGGATACGCAATGCGTCGTATGCCCCTCTGGGCAGTTATGTTTATAGCCTCATTCATAGGACTAGTGGGTTATGGAGTCCAGTGGCTGGTAATGACCGAGAAGATATCAGCGAAGTATTGGCAGGTATGTGTGTATTTGACTTTTCCATGAAGTTTAGTTTTGTATGGTGGTTGGTTATTTGTTAGAGAGTTAAAAAAAACAAGATTATTTAATTTACTTATTTATTCATTATAAAAAAGTTTAAGAATAAATGTCAGTAATAAGAATTGAACCTAGGTGAAGAGGATAATACTCATTTTTTCCAACTAATCTAACTAGCTACACCCAATAAACACTATTTCTTATAAGATATATTTTCTCAATAACTAACTTAATAATTCGCCAATAAAAAACCTAGACACATAATTCAACCAGACATAATTCAACCATCTGCCCCAACTTTTACTCTGAGACAGGTGGTTTGAAAGGCATTACTTGCCACTAAATCTTTGCCGGCCCATAAGTTGGCTTTGGGGTATAAATTGTAAGCTGCTTAGTTATAGATTTTTTTTTGTTACAATCTAAAATAATTGCAAGTCTTACTATTATAATGGTTTTTTTTATATGAATAGCTTCATAGCATAAATACAATCTAAAATAATTTCAAGTCTTACTATTATAATGGTTTTTTTTATATGAATAGCTTCATAGCATAACCATTATAAGATAAAAATGGTTTATAAGGCATTCTCAACACCAAAACTTCAGCCACTCACTGTGTAGCTTTGAATTGCAAGTCCTCTGGTTAAAATACTTAACATCCTTCTCTATTTCCATGTGATACCACGTGTAGGCTCTCTTTTGCAATGGCATCAAGAGCTTTGCCAATCTCATATCCCTGGAAGTTACCTCTGGAGCTTTTTCAATTTGGAAGCTGGCTTTGGGATGTAAGGCCAGAGGTGGCTCTCTTTTGCTGAAATTGTGTGGCATCAAGAACTTGTCAATTTCATATCCTAATCGAATTTAGCTTTGTCAGTCTCATATCCTAATGAAATTTAGTTTTGTCCATCTCATATCTTAATAGAATTTAGTTTTGGATTTTTTTCAATTTGAAAGCTGGTTTTGAATTTGGATAGCAAGTCCCTGCATTGATGTGATCCTGTCTTGTCTCCTTCATAACTCTGGTTTTGGGTTCAAGTACCCCATGATAGCATCCTCCTTCACTCTGATACAAACATTGCTACCAACAGTTTCAGGGCAGCGTCTTGTGGTTGTGGTCACTTTTTTAACTTGATGATCATTTAGCTTGCGGTTGTTATCTGTGTGATGTCCATAATAATTACGACTCTTACTAAAACTATATGTTAGTATTTTGTTCCTAGTACCAACCTCCTGCTGCTACTTACTATTTTTTGGTTTCTGAATTTGCAGGTTTATCTCCTCTGCCTGTTAGCTGGGAACAGTATTTGCTGGCTTAATACTATCGGTTTTATTCTATGTATTCAACACTTCCCAACAAGAAAAGGGATGGCTCTTGGATTATCGACGAGCTACAATGGATTGTCAGCAGCACTATACACTTTGATTGTGAAGGCCATTTCCCTGGATGACAAGTCCTTGTATCTGTTACTGAATGCCGTGCTTCCATTGATAATTTGCTCCTTTGTATTAATTTGTATTCGAAAGTCACCCTCCAAGGCTGATTCTGAAAGTGAATCTATAAGAGATAGCGAGAGGGTTACATTCATTACCTTGAATATCATTGCAGTTGTTTTAGGACTTTATCTCGTGGTCAATGAGTTTTTGAGTTTCGAGAGCACATCATCCTACAGACTGTATGCAATAGGCATGGTGCTGCTGTTAGTTGCTCCGATATGTATACCTGGAGGCATATATATACGTGGTCAGAGAAAGAACAGGGATGCAGCCATGGGATCGCAAGGCGATTATTCAAGGATTTCAGATGGTGGTGGCGGGTTAGGTAAACAATTTCTCTGTATTGATGAAGATGATAGAGTTTTGCAAGAAAATGAAATGGAATTTGGGGATGAAGTAGTGCGTGAAGGTTCTGCTGGTGGAGACTTTGCAGAAAGTAATGCAGAGATTTGCAATAACGTCTTCACAAGAATTCGGTTGTTTTGGTCTCATTCCCAGCCTAGCTTAGGCCAAGAGCATAATGTCTGTCAACTTTTAAGCAGTGTGGATTTCTGGTTATATTTCTTTATGTATTTTTGCGGGGCAACTCTGGGGCTAGTCTACAGCAATAATCTGGGTCAAATAGCACAGTCAAGAGGGCATTCCAATGCGACTGTGTTTGTATCTCTTTATTCTTCATTTGCTTTCTTTGGCCGGCTCATATCAGCAGCCCCTGAGTACTTTCCAAGGTATACTCTATCTTGTTTATAAATTGGTTAGAGGTGGGAAAGGGATCAAAGATAACGCTATGCTTATTAGACATCCATGTTCTCATTGGGAATTGGGAGTTTTGTACATAATTGAGTTTTGCACATATTTCATGATTATGTTTCTGCAGAACTATATGCTTTGTTAGTCCTTGATAAATCATGAAAAACAGAAATAGATTGAGCATCTTCATAGAGGAGTGCATCACACTAATAGAACCCGATTGCCATAGCCTTGGAGGCAACCACTAAAAATCTGAGACTGTTCCTATTGCACAGCAAGAGAGCATAGGTGGCCACTTCCACTGGTTCAGTTTCACAAAACTTTGAATGAAACAACAATCCGCTCAAACAAACTGTAAGGTTCTTATCATTGTCTATTTAGTAATTGGTATGGCTCATGAAGAGCTTTAGGGATCGCTACCTTCTTAGATCCAACCTCTTAACAGCTACACCTTTACCCTGTATATGTGAATTGAACTTCTATTATTTTGGAGCTGGTAACTTACACTCAAGCTTAACTACACACTTCATGGGTGCCCACATTCTCTTTGTGGCTTGAGAGGTCCAAGCTGTTAAGCTGGTAGTGCAACAGTGAGGTGTCAACCACCAAAAATTTCGAATGATTTAGATACTTGTTCTTCACAGCAAGGTTGATGGCAGTAGTATGAAGCAGATTCCATGATTCATGACAATAGAGGAAAGACACTGAGCAATGTACATATTAATTACACAATTAAAGCAAGGTCCCATGGAGATGGCTTTCCCTTCTCTCAAAATGCCTGCTGAAAAAATAGCAAACAGTTTGGGCAGGGTCACATCATGGCGTGTTTAATGTTCAGAACTCTTCAATAATGTTAACCCTGCTTCCTGAGAGATTTTAGGACCTTAAGAAGCATTAAGAGACGCCTCTGAAAGATTTCTTAACCAAAGTAAACTATTAAAGAATGAAGAATTGGATCTATTAAATGGAAACCAATCAACAGTAGTAATGTTTTACCAGAAAAATTGACCTACAATTAGGAATCCTCCTGAGCAACTGTTCAAAGCACATCATAATTAAATAACCGAAGGAACTGTCAAACCACTAATCCTATGTTTAGAAAATAACCATGAATGCATTTCTATATTATCTCTAACAATCATGATGCAACTACAGCTAAAAATTCCTTCCTGTCTTCCCTTAAACAACTTCCCTGCTGTTTGCAACAAGCAGCAGCAAGGAAGCACACTCTGTTCTAGCCAACTAGTAATGGCAGCAAGCTATGCGCATTTCATGTGTGCACCATATTGGTTTTGATTTTGTGCGTGTGAGAATCAGTGTTGAAGCATAAATATGCACTTATAAGAAGCCCCTGTTTTGTCCTTGGCTTGGGATGTCCCGACTGGCCATGTGTGCAACAGGGCACAGTCCTAATTGCAGCCCACAGCATGTTCTAAACTTTAAATCACAGAGTCCCTTCTTCCGCCTAGAGTTAGTTGAGGTATTGAAATTTCTCGTGGTTGTGCTTTCTTGGAATGTATATGACAATATCCTGTTGCCTTCCTGCAAGGAATGCATGTGACTTCTTGCTCCAGAACCCTATGAACTTACCTCATGGTCTCATAGAGTCTGTTTCCATGTTTCCTAATGCTAACTTTTAAGGAAAAGGAGAATTAAGAAAATCCACCTAAATAGTGAGGGTGGCTCCGTAAATTGTCATCGCTGGAACTTGGAGCTAACTGTAGAGCAGTGAAAGTTTGGCAGGACTTGTACAGATTAAAATCTGAAAACTAAACTAGTGCAGTAGTAACTCCTAAGCTGTAAGAACTCTAGCCTACCCACTTATTCCTTTGAGATCTAGAAAAAGGCCTTGGGATCAATATATATTTTTGAAATTTTCTTACCCCTCTCAGAAGTTTCCATGATTTTTCCTTCGACCATCTGAAGTTTATTCCCATTTAAAATTTTAGAAACTTAGCGCTTAGCTGGGGTAAAAATCTGTTCTAGTTTTCCCAGGCCTGGACGAGTAGGTCCAATACTCTGTTATGGTTTGCACGAGGATGCTAACTAACGACCTTATACTGTGCCCCTCTCCCTTAGAGCTTCTTTGTTAGATCCTTCCGGGAAGAGTCATGTGGAAAGCACCCACAGACACCAGAATTACTATAAGTAAATAGCAAGCAAATGGCTAAACCTTTATTGATTGAAAATTTGTGAGCTAATGATGTGGATACCCTAAGCCACATAGAGAACGATGCTTAACTAATAAGCATGTGCTTACTTTTGATCCCTAAGCTTCTCCATCTTAAAATTAAAATCTGTCCATGGACTTACATTGTCTTTTCTGGAAAGGGCAGTTAAACTTTTGTCCATGCAGAAGAATGTTTAATAAATAGATTGCCGCTGTAGTAATTTCGTAATTTAAAATTCATGTTCAGTTAGTTGTTGATTTGAATTTTCCCCTGCCGAATTGCACAATATATCTCTGAATCATATTACTGGAACGAAGTAGAAGATGCACCAACTGATAACATAGCAATTATTGAATTTTAATGTGATGGTTAATGGCACTGATAAATATAATTACACTATTGCAGGGCCATGAGAGCTGGATGGCCATGGTGGATGTGTGTAGCACTGATCCCTATACCTCCTGCTTTCTTCTACTTGGCGACAGGGGCTGCTGCTTCTCTCTATGTCAGCACTTGCATCCTAGGCATGTGCTCTGGATATATTATCTCAACAGCAATTTCTTTGAGTGCTGACCTGTTCGGTATGGAGAGATTTGGAGTGAATCATAACATTGTGATTGCGAATATTCCTTTGGGCTCTTTGCTGTTTGGCTACATGGCCGCTCTGATCTATGACCACAATACTCAAGATGGAGAAATCCAGGAGAGAAAACTTGGCAGGATGATTGTTTGCATGGGAGGAAAGTGTTACAGGACTACGTTTATCATATGGGGTTGTATTAGCTTGGTGGGCTTAATACTCAACTCAATTCTTGTGCTGAGGACTCGGGGGGTTTACCAGATCACATACAAAGTAGAAGAAGAAAGAGAGGTTCAATCCATGTGACACAAATATAATTTAGAAAGATAGAGGCAATCCTCACATACATAAAGTTTATACATGTGTACAAACTTATTTTTTTATTATGAGTTTTTCTTTTTTATGGAAAATTTTGTTAGTACTTTTTTATGATTTATGGATGGTAGACAGGGTAAATCATCAACCTTGATTACAGAGTCCATCTATGAGGGAATCAAGAGAGTACATGTGACTTCCTCAACTTTGGAGGGAAAGATTTCACGTTAGGCTCATGATCGCTTGAGGTAACCTATCTTAGGGATTTTTGCACGGAGAGCAGTGAAGTGTATATCCAGAACCCATAATGGGGAAATGTTGTTACGTTACGTTACATAAGGTTTCCAAAAATAAAAAGTAACTAAAATATGCAGGTTAGTTCATAAAATAAAAAAGTGAAAAACAAATAAAAAATAATTAAAAAAAATAATATCTGTTCATAAAATAAAATAAAAATAAAACAAACATATATCCATCTTAAAAGGAGATCTATCAAGTTAAAAAAGGATCGATCAAGGATTATGAAGGATCCAATTTCTTGAGTATAAATTATTTCTAGAGGTGTAAAAAGCTTGATAAATCAGTCTTTAATATTCTTCTATGCTAATTTATATCATAATTACAACAAAGCTACATTTCCATTCAGGTCAAACTAAAATCTCAATCTAAACTAAGACCAGGTCGATTGATTCCGTAAAATCAACTGATTGTTTTGCACAACATAAAAATCATAGCTTAGAAGATAGGAAAATCAACATTCAAAATAATAATACTCTCCCAACTACTGACCTAATATCTTGATTGGCTTATATGTTTTTAACAAAGAAAAAATCTGCTTCTTGGTAATCGTATTAGAATCAATGAGATCAGTACTCTTTATAACAAAATCTGTTCTCAAATCACAAATATATTTTTGCTTCCCACTATGCCAAAAGAACTCAGAAATTATGAGAGAACAGTTCTAAACAATCCTGGAAACAGCTATAAACCAGATTACAAACCTGGTATGTGCCACAGCCCCTGCATATACATCAACAAAAAAACAGTTTTGTCCTACAAAACAAAAAGGAGTATAACTAATGACTTTACCACTGTAAACATAAAAAAGGTCAATAAAAAAGAATTACAGTAAATTTGTGACAGCTTCAGTACAGATAAAAGGAACCGTTATAAATTATTATATTTTCTAAATGTTACTCATAAAACAACCGGTCTTCTTCCAGCACAATAGCATTTTTAGATAAAGATTCAGTATCAGTATTAAGTTCCATATATGTGCTGAAAAGTAATGAATCTAAAAGAAGAGATGAGATGTATGATATTTTGAGAACATTGATCCAAAAAGTTAACTTGCAAATCAGATAAGCCAGAAGCCCATTTGATTGGTTTGTTGGTAGACTCTAAAATTAAAAATTTAAGATTGAAAAAATTGAAATAGACATGACATTTTCTACTCTAGATAACATTTGCCTGAGATCTCCTGGGCATTGATTCCTCTCTTCCACCTCTGCTTGGCTCTTTTAGGTGCGCAAACAGTTTTTAAAGAAGCCACCTACCAAACATTGAATGTGATGATAAGCAAACACCTTGTCCAGTTGGATATTTGATATTTGTATCAACAAATGTCCTCTCCACATATGTTCAAATTTTCTTTAATTTGAACCCGATACCGGCTAATTTGGTTGTACCATTCAATATCTGTGTCCCTATTCTGCATATGGGTGTCTCCAGCCTCAGTGCTCTTAACCCTGTGTTCCCCTGTGAATGGGCTTTCCTGAAAATTGACTTTGCACAAACTCAACTAGAACATCAATTTTCCCTGCGCTTTAAGCACAAGATTATTTCACTTGATATTCTCTTTAAACAAATCCCTCTTGGTCCATTCTGCAGTTACTGTAGCCTGTAAGATTATCCAAATCCCCCAGTATGGATAGATCCATAGTAGCAAATAAAGATGAACCTTCATCCCCATATCCATATACATATCCATTGGTTGTAGTCCTCTCATTCTGACCAAGCAACTCATGTCTATGACTGTCTGTCTCTCTAATTGTTGCTCAGTGATGCTCTTCATACTGTTTTCTTTAAAGCATTGATTCATTCGGAGTATCCGGTTACACTTTCCCAATATTTCTCATCAAAGATTCCGATGCATACTTCTTGTCACTTCCTTCAATGCGCTCTGCCTCCACAAGATCTTCTTGTCACTTCCTTCAATGTGCTCTGCCTCCACAAGATTTTCTGGAAGATCTTGCAAATTCCAATATGTCACCCTTTTAAATATCGCCCGTGTTTCCCTTGCAGGCAGGCACCGTCTTTCTAGTGATCCATAGCCAGACTGGCTAGCTTCAATTTTTGACAATTAGTGAAGAGTCACTGTACAATATCAATATCAATAGTTTGACATTGCTTCTGTGGAATTATTTATGGTTTTGACCAAATTGGATGGTCAAGTAAGTTTCTTTGCTGTATCCACCATATATACCAGTTGAATTTAATGCGATTTAATTTTAATGACAATTTTTGTATGGTTTTGTTTGAGGATCCACTCATATTTGTTGTATGAAGATCAAATATATAAAATCACTGGAACTAGCTCACTCGACTTCGACTTCGACTTCACCATGGTTAATGATGCTATGCAGATTAAAAAACTACCATATATAGTTAATGATGTTATGTAAATTTAAATTTTTTAAGCTTTAGTTTGATATATTAGGTTTGTAAAAGTTTTAAAGTTGGATACTAAATTGATGTATGACATCTCCACCAAATAGGGACAAGAGGGTTTGAACCAGTAACTTTCTAAAAAAGAAACATATATTCTTAAGTATTAGATCCACTCTTTAATATCACACTTTTTAATGTTTAGATTATTAAAATTCTTATTCAAGATGAGGCAAAAATCAATATTAAATTCTAATAATAACATAAAAAAAAACTTACTTAGGTAGGTGGGGGCCGGAGAAAATGTAGCAATGTATTTTAAAACTTAGTTTGATTGACTTATCTGAGATAATTTAGCAACATAATTTAATTAAAAAATAACAATAAAATAATAATATTATTAAAATAAAAGTTAAACTCTTACATTATCTTAATTATAAATTAAAGTGCAGAATACTCTATTATGGAAGAGATGTGTTAAATGAAAAAACCTTTAACAAAAAAGTTGATATATTTAGCTGTTGTAAATCTCATCTTTTACATCTATACAATTTATTACAGATTATCACATATGAAATTTGTATTAAGATGGTGAGGATAATATTCATCCCTTCAATCACATGAGCTTAACTCAATTGATTTATTCATCTATTACTATTATGCTATGCCAATATTAAATTATAGCAATTACTCTTAATAGTACAAAGAGATGCCATAGAAAATAACATTATTAAAATATACCATGTATTAAAATTGGATCCTGTTTTATATAGAAGATATTTACATATAACTTTACGAGCATAGATCCAAATCCTATGTTCTATCAAGCCCCCAAGGGATCGCATATCTAGAGGTGCAAACCTCTTTTTAAGTATTGCACTCAAGGAGCCATAGCTTTGGTGTGTCCTATATAGCCATTGATTTGATTCAAAACCAAAAGACACATCTTTTTATTTAAGGTGGACATATTAGTTTTTTATTATTTTGTTAGGTAGTAACATTACAACATCTCCCCCATATTAAGTTGTATTTGTAGCCGACATTTACTTCGATGGATAATTAATTTTTTTATTATTTTGTTAGTAACAAACGTTACAACATCTCTCCAATACTCAACAATATTATTTTGGCCGACATGATATGTACAAATGTTACAAGATCTTCCTTATCCACAAACATTACAAAATCTCCCTAATACCTAGAGCCCTTCTCGATCCAATAATAAATAGTTGAAGTCTCAACTTTCATCCATCTAATAATAATTTTTAGTTTTGATCAAGCAAACCTGGTCTATTTTGTATCCAAAATGCTCAAATATTTTTAAAGATATATTTAAGACATTGTAAATTAAAATAAAATAATTATTGTGTTTACTATGTAAATATATTTAAAATATTATAAATTAAATTAAATAAATATTTATTGAGAACTTCAATATTTGTTAATCTTAAAGTTGGCTTTGGGAAAAGTAAAGTGCACTTTAAATATTGTCATCAACATGTAAAGGATGATTTCCTTATGCTCACAATTATGTTGAACACTTTTATGTTATTGGTTTGGGATGAAAAACAAATCATAATTTTGGCCATTAATATTGAGGGATATCAATTTCTTGTCAGCATTTTAAGAAAGAAAAGAGTGGAAATTTTGTTTTAAAATTTGAAGAAGACCAAGCATGGAGTAATAGGTTCAAAATCATACAATTATAGTTTAGCTTTAGGTTTTACCATCTTAAAATCAAAATCTATTTTGGTGAGATACTTGTTAAAGATCATAGACATATTACATGACGAAAACACCATTTACAAACAACATTTAATGTGGTAAAACCCTATAAGGGGAAACATCCACGCAAACAAAGTATTGAATCTCATTAATCAAGAATAAGGAGATTACATGACGGGCTTTCAGCCTCTTAGACTACCACACTCAATTATGTATCCCAACCATGCACTATATACTTTATAAAATAAGTTACATGAGTAAAATTGTTGTCGATTATGCTCGTTACAAAAAACTTCCCATGAACAAATCTAGTTTAGTTGTCATTATTAACAATGTCCACCTTGACTACATAATTTTCTAATACTTTGCCCAAGGCTATTTATGACTTTTTTTTCAAACCAAGAAAAACTGCACACCATCATAGCAGCCCAAATTCTTTACCGGTTAACCACGAATCTTCCCTTCATGCCTCCTTCCTGAGCACCTTTCCTCCAAGCGATGGCTAGCTTTGTTCTAAGATTTGTGATCATCTCCAATCTGTTTAGATTTGAAATCCACACAAACCTTCACAAGACAAGTCCTCCTCTCCACCCAAACCAAATTTGATCAGATCCAAAACGAACTACCTCTACACACTTATATCATTCAACGAGGACAACAATATGCCAAACCACATCTCCGATACCATTTATAAGGATTATAACAAGCATCATACAAATATAATCAATGAGAATAAAACACAATCACAAGCAACCATATAGACACAACCATTTACCCTAGATAACCCCATGCAGGGAAAAACCAACACCAATGAATATCTTCATTACCTTGGCCAAAACAGCCAACCTAGCTAGCTACCGCTCACCTCCAGGCCACTTTACAATGGAGCTTCCTCAAGCCTTAAAAATAATTTCTTACATACAATACCATGGGGCTACAAGAAACTATGTGCCCAAACCATGTGCTAGACCTAAACCACCTTTGACTCCTTGAGTCAAGGTTAACCCTAACATGAAGGTGCCTCTACTTGCGTCATGTCAACCCATGTTTGGAAAAATCTTAGATCCCCTAAACTAGAGCCATTGCTCATGAATTTGTGTGGTTATGATGGTGGGTCAACTCAACCTCGGGGCCTTCTCCCGAATGTCCCTATAGAGTTAGATGGAAAAATTGCATTAATAGACATTGATGTTGTTAATTCCAACACCGACTACAACCTCCTTTTTGGGCGTAGCTATATGTACATGATCAAAGCAGTTGCTTCGTCTATCTTTCGACTTATGATGTTCCCTAATGAAGGGAATATTGCTAAGTTAGACCAATTAATGTACTATGATCCCAAGGGGCCACCATGTTTGTAAAATGTTTTACCCAATGTTGAAAGCACTATCATTTGCACCTCCATCCCATCTTTTACCTATGTTGGGACTAGCATTTTTCAAAATGCCCCCGTGATTGGAACCTTTCAGGCTCTGCCACCTCCACCCTTGAAAGTGGAAATCTCTAAGCTTTGCATGGTTTCTTCCAATAAATCCACGCCCCAACCACAACCTTCACCCAAACCCCAACCCTAACCCACCCGTTCGATTAGTTAGTTACCTAGGAATCAATGGGGAGAAATTCATATTCAACAAATCCCCTTTTTGTTTCCACTATTTGGAATCGTGAGCACGCCAGACATGGCGACTCTCAATTTCCTAGGTTTGGCATTGGGCCTCCCCATTTAGTACCTTACACTTCCCAACCCACCTCACACACTAGAGGTTGTTTTAACACTTATGCAACCTATCAGTACTGTCAACCACCCCTCCTCTAGGAGTGTTGAAAGTGTCACCAAGCACCACCCCATCTCCTCCCAAGAAGAAGGCATGGGGAAATATAGTGAGTGCAACACCACCAACAAACTAGAACAAAACTGTGAACCCTCCCTCTTCTGCCTCATTTGATCCTCACCTCCTTATGATTTGTGCAATATTCGGGTCATACTACCCATAACTGTCTAGAGTTTCCTATCTTATGCACTCATATGCAAACATTATATGATGATCCCAATGAGAAGGTCCCAGTAGTCCATCTAACTGACATCCTCAAACCATGCAGTAAGTCATTGTGCACCAACCATCCTTGTGCAGTACGTTGCCTCCATGACCATTACTAACATCATTTCCCAAATTTGCATGAGTATCGTTCGGTTCGTTGACTTGCGACTTCTCTCCACAGATCCACAAGTCACACTAATTGAAGAAGTTCAACCCCCTATGACTGCTTCAATCGAGACAAATGTCATTTTTTTCATCTCATGCTCTAATGAACCTTCTGCACCCTCTCATGATAGCACTATGATAGTGTCAAGTCCCCAAGAATTGACGAGTCAAAATTTTTGAAGCGACGAAGAAATCCTAGAAGCACTCACAAAACCAAACTATCCTTTGGATGACATGCATGATCGCATATATTTTATTCCCAACAAACCAACCCATCCACCTATGTCTTCAGACAAATTCTATATTGAGTTGAAAGACTTCATTCCTCATGGGAATGTTGATTGGTTCAAAAACCTGATTCCAACCCCCTATGATTTTGAGGAGGGAAAAATGGCCAACATCTCTCCCACTATCCAAGTGGATTTCTCAATCAAACCTGGAGTCACAGAAAATATCACATTAGATGAAGATTGCACCCCTAAAGAGATTGTTGTGTACCACTCTTCTAGGGATTTCAAGATATATTTGCATGGTCATACACTGAAATTGTTGGCCTAGATCCTACCATTGTTGAACATCATATTAAAACATGGATAGATGTGATGTCAGTACGAAAAAAACAAAGACCCATTTTCCCTTGAAAAGCACTAGTCATCAAGGCTGAGATTGAAAATTTAAGCAAAGCAGGATTCATTTATCCGATTTCTTATACTACTTGGGTATCTAACCCAGTCCCCGTGAACAAGAAGCAAGGCACCATTCACATTTGTACCGATTTTCATGAATTGAATTTGGTGTGTCCAAAAGACAATTTCCCCACCTGTTCATCGATCGTATTATCGATTCTTGTGTCGACCATGAGACCCTTTCCTTCATCGATGGGTTCCAGATCCAAATCTGGAAAGAGGATTAGTACAAAACTACCTTCACCATACCATCGGGCACATTCGACTATCGAGTCATGTCATTTAGCCTTAAGAACACTAGCACCACTTTTCAACACACCATATCATATTGTTTCCATGACTTGGTTCACATCATCCTTTTTTACTTGGATGACCTTATTGCACAATCCAAGAAATACTTGCAGCATTTGGCAGACCTTCGCTAGGTGTTCCTTCGTTGTCGGAATTACAATATCCACTTGAACCTGCTCAAGTGTGTTTTTTGTGTACTTGCGAGCCGAATAATGGAATTCATTGTTTCCCAAAAAGGGATCATTGTTGATCCCTTGAAGGTTCAATCTATAATTGACCTGACCCCTCCGTGAAAATTGCACCAGCTACAAAGTCTTCAAGGTAGGGAAAATTTCTTACGTTGTTTTGTACCAAATTACACAATGACCTTCCATGGTTTTTTATGCTTGTTACAAAACAATGTTCCTTTCGTTTGGTATGAATAGGAACGAGCATCCTTTGATGCGTTTAAGAAGGATCTGACTTCTTCCCCTTTTAATATCTCCACTAAATTTCATAAAGGATTTTATCCTTTACATATTGACATCTGAATATGCCATTGCCAGAGTTTTAGTCCAAGAAGATGCTACTTGTCAAGAGCATGTCATATACTATGTCAGTCAAAACCTATCTGGTCTGCTGCTTAGATACCCTCATGAAGAGAATATGTTTCTTACCATCGTCTTCTCAGTTCAGAAGCTATGCCATTGCATCCATATGAGAGGAACCAAAGTTGTTGTTGACTCGAACCCAATGTTGTATCTCCTGAACCGACGACTTATTCAAGGTCGCATTGCAAAGTGGACTGTAATTCTTCAGGAGTATGACCTCGAGTTCATAACACCCAAAATCACCACAACCTTAGCTTTGTCTCATCATATCACAAATATTCCACCTAAGTCTAACCCGTACCCTATCATTAACGATCTCCCAAATGAACATTTGTTCACCATTTCGGCAGACGACCCTTGGTATGGAGACATCCTTGTTTACTTACGAACCCAAAAGTTTGGACCTCACCTTAGACATGATAATTGTCGTCACATACATCACCAAGCTCCTCTCTACTTACTCATCGATGATGTTCTATACCGTCGAGGTGTCGACACCATTTTGCAGCGATGCCTCACTCATGAGGAGGCTGAGTAAGCCTTCTAAATGATTTTCATATTGTAACTTGCAATGGTCACATATCTGGGATGGCTACTACCCAAAATCCATTCACATTGGTTACTTCTAGCCAACTCTTTTTACAGATTGCATTACGACACTCAAACACTGATGCAATTTCCAACTCTTTGCCCCTAAGGTAAGAACCCCCCTACACCACTACATCCAATGGTCACTGTTGCTTTTTTTTGTAAATGTTCCATCGACTACATGGAATTTAATCCTCCCTTAATTGGTGGACACAACATTAGAGGAAATTTGGAGTCTAAAATGGGCCTCCTAAGGAAAATAATAAAATAATAGTTAAAATAATAAAATAATACTTATTAATTTTGGAGGAAGAATGAAAAAACTACTTTTTGTGTTCATATTTTCGACATATCTCCCTATGTATTTACTCAAATTCTGAGCAGGAGAGCTCACTGGATGCGGAATTTAATTCCACATCCAACGAGTACCCACACTGCATACTTTTGACGGACCCCGCTACCCCAAAAACAAGAAATACCTGAAAAAACGTGATGATGACATCATCAT
>LPNX011140182.1:134506-198628 GCA_001517045.1 Pseudotsuga menziesii
CCGTTGGATGCGGAATTAAACGAGCTCTCCTGCTTGAAATTTGAGTAAAAAGACATGGAGATATGTCGAAAATACGAACAAAAAAAGTAGTTTTCTTTTATAACAATGTTGACGGGCGTAGTTGACTAAGCCCGCAACGGGGGAGACAACCCAGTCCGGGATCCTTAGGGCAGGCTCCAAGCTGTTTGGGATGGTTGTTCCCGACAAGTTTAAAGGCTCTGTTAGCCTAAATGTCTATACTATGTAAAAAATCTAAGATGTGGATCTAACACTACTGGTTATTATTAATCAATGTATCTATGCCTATACATATTAACCAATGTTATTATTTACATTACTAATCAACTAAGTTAAATCAGTTTATATAAAATTAAACAACTATTAACTAGTTAGATTAATAACAAAGATACATGATATACATCTGTACACAAACCAACAATGAAGAGAATAATCTGCATATGATAATGAGTATGAACAACTGATTGAAATAGATCTTTTAAACAATATACTAATCAGAAAATAAGAACGTATTATCTAAATCTACAACTATCCTGATCAGGAGCAATACGAATTAACCGAAATCAGGTCTGTTAACAATGACTATCAATAATCTTGACAATCTTCAAAACAAATTTAGAAATTATCAAGATCAAACAACAGGCATATACCATGTACGTAACAATGACAGTCATTAATTTACAACATAGCATCCATTAACAGAACGATATTCAGCATGAGTCAATAGCCAGAAAATAATATATTTGCACAATTTCAAAAGTGAGATTATGACAAACATGTATAATATTGAAAAACAGTAACAAGACTATAGATAAGCATACACATGTGTTAAATATAAAACCATAAACATATATATAATTTTATCACCAGTTTAAAAATCGTATCTGGTAACAGAAAGCTGCCTCCAGTCACCAAAAATCAAACTGTAGTCTTGTTGTCTCTTTTCCATAAACCATCGACCCCTTATCCCGTATGTTATCTCCCCTTAAATACATGAAATCACTAAAGGAAAGCAGTCCTGCAAACTAGAGATAGCAAAATCGGATTCTATAACCAATTCCCCATAAAAATGACAAGTAGAACATGTCATTTTTTCACTATACGTGAAGACACCTAGAATTGGTAAAGATTCGCTCCATGAAAATCGAAAATCACAACGATGAAAGAACACCTGGAAAGTTTGATATTCGATTCGTTCCGATCATGTGGGCGACGATGCAAAAACAGACAACCATCAAAATCTGAGAACAAACAGTAACCATATCGCCTACATCACAACACACGAAAATGATATAGTTAGCACATATGCAAAAATTGACATGACAAACAATATATAATAAACAAAAATAAAACAAATTAATACCTGTACAAAGATAATCTGATCGTCAATTCATCAACACTTCAAAATTAAAAACCAACAGCAAATAGACCCAATAACATTACAAATCTACAGGCGCATTGAAGACCTGGATGTTCACACCACTCGACTGACTCGGCGATTGCCCTCTGAACTGCATGAGTGCAATCTGAGCATTAAGCTCCCGAAGCTTCTCCTCATTTTTGTCATTCTCATTCTGAAGCTTAAGAATCCTTTGGATCAGCTTATTCTTGTGATTTTTCAAGCGTAAGAGCTGTTTATCAGTCACATCCACCTTTTCCTTTAACATATCGTTATCAGCCTTCATCAAATTACGATTTGCTGCTACTTCACTAACCCTTTCCTCCATTCTGCGAATTTTGTCTAAAAGACAATTAACAAATAGAGGATGCATCATACCATCAATGCCATAAGAACCGGGTGAGCTTGACTTTACATGCTTCTCTTTAGTTGGATGGCCAATTACAGGATCGACTTGTATTTCTTTGTCAGTCGTAGGAGGATTATCATGATCATGGTTCAAATCGAACTCATGCTCAAGAGACTGATCATTCACAGGCAGACTGGGATCTTCGGCTTCATCATCAATCACCACAGTCTCAATATGAGCGCTATCAGACACAGGGGTTTTTACAAACTGGCCTTTTGTCATACTCCTGGTGAATCTACCCACCAACTTGGCCTTCGATCAGTTTCTTCCCTGATTACCAGTTTTATCAGTATTGTTTTGTGGCGTAATCGGAGATGAGAATCTCCTCACACGTTTGGAAACCGCGGGAGTATCAACACTTCTTACTAGAGCAGGCATAGAATCACTGCAGGGTTCAGGACTCATACAAGCAGTAGGGTTTGCCAAGGGTTTACGTAAAGGGGAAACCGGGATTGGACTCTGTTCCTTATGCTTGTTGCGGTCATCAGGATTATCAAACATACAGTGACAAAAAGAGGAAAAGCTATTGGACTCAACGAATTCATCCCAGGACCGGTTCGACTTCGAAAACTCCCTATCGATTAACATACGGACTAAGCCATGGTGGAAGAGGCTGTGACTGACATGTTTAGGTCCCTTTTTGATCGCATTAGACATCTTAAACAGACTATGCAAAAGATAATAAGGTAAGTTCAGCGGGAAACCTATGAATGCAGACATAAGCCGAAGATGATATACATACGCTGATGACAGGCGGCCTTCGCAAGTCAAATATCTGTGGATCAAATCCAGAACAGGACGCCACTCCTTCTTGAAGTACTTGCGAGCCACCCCGGTTCGAAATGAAACATCCTGGCAGGGGTTTTTAAGCAGCTGCCGCCGCTCTGTTATATCCATGCGCTTATATTTAAACCATCGCTCACTTTCTAGTGACAGACCTGTAGCAAGCGCCACTGATATTTCATCAACCCGGAAACAGAGGTCACCTACTTTAGCCTGATAATCGGCCAGGGAGAGAGTGAAAACCCTTGTGACTTCGGGGTTTGAATCAGAGAATTTACCTATGAACGGAATCCACCCAATGGCCTGAACCTTTGCTGACAGCTGAGGGTTCGAATCCAACAGTTTCATCTCGCAAGGCTCTACCCTCACCACAGGCGCCATGACCGGCCGTGTCAAAGCACGTAAACGCACACAAAAGAAGTACCACAGCTCGGCAAAAGACAGAAAACCAGATAATGAGCACTCGGGGTAAAGCCTAAGCAAGAACGAGAAATGAAACTCAAACCCATGATGAGGAAAATAAGCCATGAACGAACGCGGACTGCACCCCTGTAATTTCGGCATGGACGAGAGCATTATCACTTAGAGAGGTAATTGATTAACGAGGAATGACGGTCGAAGACTCCAGATAACTCCTGTTATCATTATTAATCCGGTGTGACTGATACGAGACCTCTCGCTGTAGACAGAACAAGTGTTCCATTGGGAGATAGCCACGATGGAGGCCAAGTACTGAGCCTTAAATGTGATAGACAAGTTTCAGTACCAAACTAATGATACTGTATCAGCTTCGCAACAGGTAAATCAAACTTGGAAGCAACGACATGAATCGAGATGACGATAGACCACAATACACATCATCCTTACCGTAAGTTCAACTTACCCTTCAAAGGTGGCAGACGATAAATCATAATATAAACCATCCAGTCGAACTTAGACCTTGGAATATGACCTACATAAAAATCGGCATTAACTGCTATGGTAGTATCAACTATGGTTTGTAATCAAAGGATATGGTGGATATAGCACATAAAACCTTTGGCCTTCGACACTCTAGGTTTTACCAAAGTCATAACAAACCAACCATGCAAAATCATTAATCAACCTTGCGGTAATATCTATGGTAATGCGAGAAATCATACCAAGATCAACCATTATGATATGTCAACCTTATCAACCATGATAATAACAAAATCGAATAATAAAATCAATTTATAATGTTTTTTGGATAAGATTCGATGCTAGGATGACGATAACCAATATGAGAATCATTTATACTCATCCCTTGATTTTTTAAGTATAACTCTACCCAAACAATAGCTTCATAGTAATGATTTCGTTAATTTAATATAGTTCACAAAGGTTGTTTAAAAATATGGAATTTCACTGAATCAGTAGCTCAAAGACCACCACTCTTTCAGTAGCTTGATAATTCATTTGATTTGTCCCTTTAAAATTCAAACATTTCATCAAACAAATTGGGATTTTGTTTGATGAAATATGTTTTTAAAGGCTGTTGAGCAGGGGCACAACAGATGGCGACTTGCTGGGCAGAACAGTTATCTCTGTTCTATGACCTGAAATCATGCGAGCAAAGAAATTAAATCCTTAATATGAGCCATTGTACAGAAAACACTATTTTAGCATATCAAACAGATTCAAGTATTTCATAGTTCAAAAAAATTACCAGAAAATTACAGTTTCATTCATTTATTTGATAATTATCAGATCTCTACCAAAATCAGTCCTTAAAGAGTAAAACAACAAATGGCTTAGTTTTAAAGAGTGAAATCTCAATACCAAAAGCATGGACCTGCTGCCAGCAGGCGTCCATAGCATCGACAGGGTTGCTTCAGAACCCACAGTATGCCAGTATCCCATCTGCTAGTTATAAATATACAATTCTAGTTGGGGTGAACTGTTACCATTATTTTCTTTTAATTTTATTACTCATGAAGGCCATGGTTCAGGCTTGGTAACCAGATAGTAACCATGTCAGTCACCAGTCTGCATTACAGTAAAATGAACTGGCTCGTGATGAGACCTTTCACCCCTTAGAGTTTTCCGTCCAAGGGTCATTGCCCAGGCTTGGTGACTGGAGACGACAATGTTACTGGATGCGGACCTATGATCCTGAATAGATCAGCTCGTTATGAGACCTTCTGTCCTTCAAATTGTTTTTGCAAATGTTCCAGTCCACCTTTGTCCAGAAAGTAATTATTGTTAATCTGAAATTAGACTGTCTTAGCAGATAGGGAGGCAAATCTGATCCTCTTTTCGAGAAGGGATGGCATAAGAGATTTAAATAGATAACTTTACCAAGTATTGTCCCAATCTCTTTGGGCAAATCTTTGCAGAGACTGATATGATTAATTACTATTAACATGGTTAAAAAGTTTCTGGTAAAATCTGGAACAATGAAAACACCATTCTCTGTTCAAGAAGTAAAACAGAATGACAATTCCAGGATAGTAATGTCTTTGTGCATGATTTACAGATAAATTACAGAAGTTGAAATCAGTCATCAGTTTGAGGTTTGATGAATTGATCAGGCTCAAAACACACAAACAAAACAGCAAATAAATATGGGGAAATACAAACAAATCAAAAGCAAATGAAATAAAATCTTCCAAGCAAGCACACCACACCAGGTATATACAGGATGATCCCTTATGGGGGATCAGCAGAAATATCTCTTAATTAGGTAACCATTTACTGGAAGGTTGTCAATGTCACCTTCCAATGTTTGCAACCTGAAAGTGCTAGGACCATGTTTTTCTGTAATAATAAATGGTCCCAGCCACAGGCATTGGAACTTCGTATGTTTTCCTTTATCTTCATGTTCCTTGTCCCATTTGAGGACTAAGTCACCCACTTCCAAATCCCGACTGACTGACTTTCTGAGGTCAAACCAACGCTTCATGGTCTGCTGGTGTTTTTCAAACTTTTTCCTAGCCAGCTCCCTATCTTCCTCCAGTTTATGTAAGGTGTTAATTCGATGCTCCATGGCAGAACATGGTGTCTCCTGCACCGACTGGGAGAGCTGTAGAGAGGGTAGGAACAAGTGAGGAGGCAAAATGGCTTCCTTTCCATACACTAGGAAAAAGGGAGAGTTTCCTATAGCAGCTTTGGGGGTCACTCTGTCAGCCCACAAAGCATTTGCCAGAGCGGTATGCCAATTCCTATGATGGTTAGCCACAGTATGTTTCAGAATCTTGATCAGATTTTTATTAGAAGATTTTGCTAACCCATTACCCTGAGGGTAATAATTAGATGAATATTTCAACTTTATACCCCTAGCCAATGCATACTTAGTTAATTTTGCAGAAGAAAAATAAGTTGCATTGTCAAATATTAAAGATTCTGGAACACCGAATCTGGTAATAATAAAAGAATCAAGGAAAGATATCACCTGTTCTGAATTGACTACCCTCAAAGGGATGGCTTCAACCCATCTAGTGAAGTAGTCTGTGGCTGTCAGAATGTATTTATGTTGCTGTGAAGAGGATGGTGTGATTGGGCCAACAATATCCAGACCCCATTGCTGAAATGGGACTTCGATAATAACCGGCTAGAGGGGTAACGCTGCCTTCTTCAGTCTACCTCCTGCTCTCTGACACTCTTGGCACTTTTTGGCGAAAGAATATGCGTCTTTGAACAATATGGGCCAGTAATACCCAGCTTTAAGTATCTTATGGGCGGTGGTTTCTCCGCTAAAGTGTCCTCCGGTAGGTCCTGCATGTAGTTGAGATAACACATTATCAGCCTCATGTCCTTCTAGACAACGAAGGAGAACTCCTTCGAAATTCTTTCTAAACAAAATATTATCAATAAGCTGATAAGGTGCAGATTTCAATCTCAAATCCCTCTTATGACGTGGGTCTAAATGTTCAGGGGCGGTCCCATGCAATAAGAAGAACTTAATATCGTCATACCAAGAATCAGGAGGAGTGGAGATTGGAAAAACTTCCCTTTCAAATAAAGAAGGTTCGCTAAAAAAGTGTAGATCTGGTTCAGAATTGTCCGCAGACCCAGCTGCTAGCTTGCAAAGTCCTTGTCCCCTGACAATCTTTAAAGGTTTTATTTCCAGGTCATATTCCTGAAGTGCTGTGACCCAATGTGCTCTTTTTTCACCAAGATCCTTTTGTACCAAGAGATTTCTAACTGCCGAATATGATACAACGACTTTGGTGTGGGACTTCAGCAAGTAAGGCCTGAAATGTTTAACAGATTTGAAAACAACGAAAGCTTGCTTGTCTACTTCTGGGTAATTTAATTTTGCACCGTTCAGACTAGAACTCGTGAAAACGATAGGAGCTTCATTATTTTCCTGGTTTTTCTGTGTCAGAACAGCAGCATAAGAAGAATCAGAAGCAAACGTAAACAAAATGAAAGGTTTGGAAAAATCTGGGCTAGTTAAAGTGGGAGCTTCAGCAATAGCTTTTAAGATGGCATGAAAAGATTGCTTCTCATCAGTAGACCATTTAAAATCAGCATCCTTTTTTATCATTTTCTGAAGCGGACTAACAATTTCCGTAAACCCAGGAATGAATCTAGAAACAAAATTTATCTTTCCAAGAAACGACTGCATGGACTTTTTTGAGTGAGGCATCGAAATTTGTGATATAGCACGGGTACGTTCTGGTTCAATATTGATGCCTTGTTTAGAAACAACAAAACCCAGCAACTTACCTTCTGTGACTGAAAAAATAGATTTCTTAGGATTTAGAGAAATCCCATACTTCCTGCAACGCTCAAAAACTCTCCTGAGATGAGTTAAATGATCAGTCCTGTTCTTTGAAAAGACAGTGATATCATCAAGATAGATAACAACAAACTTACCAATCAGACCTCTGAAGGCGATGTCTATTGCCCTCTGAAATGTTGCTCCGGCATTTATGAGACCAAATGGCATCTTCCTATATGCATAGGTTCCCCAAGGAGTCCTAAAAGTTGTCTTCAACTGGTCAGCTTTGGATACCAACACTTGGTTGTATCCTGAAAAACCATCTAGTAGTGAAAACATTTCAGATCCGGAGACCTGTTGCAATATTTTCTCCAGTGGAGGAACAAGATAATTGTCTTTATCTGAAACCTTATTCAGGTTTCGGAAGTCGACACATAACCTGATGTCACCATTTTTATTCCTCACGAGTACAAGATTTGCTACCCACTGTGCATGCTGAACCAGGAAAATTATTCTGGCGGCAAGGAGTTTATTCAGCTCCTTCTTGACAGCTGGTTCTAGGCTGGGATGCATTTTCCTCAATTTTTGTTGAAAAAGCTTAGCCTCTGGTTTCATAGGAATGACATGTTGCATTATATTAGGGTCAAATGTTTTTAGGTCATCATACGTCCATGCAAATATGTCTTTAAACTCATTGAAGAGTTTAATGAAGGCTATTTTTTCCTGGGCAGTACATGTACTGCCCAGATTTACACATCGAGGGTTGTGCTCAGTTCCTAGATTTACAATGTCAGATTGCATGATGGAGCTATTAGTTTTGCAATTCCTTGCAGCTTTAAATTTATCCTTTAAGTCATAGAATTTCTCAAGTTTGATTACTAATCTGGGAAGAGCACTAACCTGATTGAGAGATTCCTGAATTGAGCAAGGCTTATGGATTACCGTAAAATTATATAGATCTTCGTCGTGAGTCACTTCATCTAAAACCGCATCCTTAAAAGCATCCTTCAAAGTCAGGAAATCGATCAACTGCTCGTCGTCATTGAAGACTCTCCAATTTGCTATGTTGTCAGGTATAGAAGTTCTGAACAACAATTCAACCGAGAAAGCATCAGTAAGGATTCCTTCAGATGGAATCAATCTTGAAGCAACATTAGCTAAAAGATCAGCTTCCTGATTTAGATAACGAGGGATGGAACTTATGTTAAATGCTTCAAATGCTAATAGTAAATTCCATACCTCAGCCTGATAATTTCTCAGGTGTCCAGCTATGCAGTGTATTGTATTACGTACCTGTCGAACAATGATCTCAGAATCCCCTAAGACTACTAACGCTTTGGCTCCTAAGTCGATTGCTTTCTTCAACCCTTGAATGAGGGCTTCATATTCAGCGATGTTATTGGTGCAATCGAATTCTAACCTGCAAGCAATAAAATACCTTTTCCCACAAGGATCTATAAGAAAGCACCCTGCACCAGCTCCTTCTTTTGACTTAGAACCGTCAAAGTAAAGGGACCAAAGACCATCGTTGAGATCTAAATGTGGTGAATCTGGAACTGAAATTTCAGCTGGGACTTGTGTAAAA
Source organism: Pseudotsuga menziesii (assembly GCA_001517045.1). Taxonomy (NCBI): domain Eukaryota; kingdom Viridiplantae; phylum Streptophyta; class Pinopsida; order Pinales; family Pinaceae; genus Pseudotsuga; species Pseudotsuga menziesii. The sequence goes on from LPNX011140182.1 coordinate 143,388, forward strand.
TGGCAAATTTCAGACTGCTGATTTGAATCTGGAATTTCTGAAATTTCAGCTTCCCAGTTCCCAAAAAATGAGTCAGCCATGTAGTTACCCATTATGGTATCAGTGAACAAGACTGGTTCATTTGAGTCATCAATTTCGGTGACGGTATGCTTCATATACCATTCTTGATTGATTATGATCTTATTCGGGCGACCGTTATGAGATATCCACAAGTGTGACCAGTCTGTCGCAAAATATCCATCGAGCTTTTTTGACCAATCCCTGCTAAGAAATAAACCATATGCTTCTCAGATGTCAGCAACAATTATATTGATGATAAAGTGAACTTGAGGATTCGAAGCTAACCTTATCAGCACCTACTTCAACTTACCTATTACTTTTACGTTTGAACGATCAAGCTGTACAATACTCGTATCGCAAGGTTCAGGGACAGCATTAAGTTTTTTACATACAGAGTAAGGCATTACATTCTTGGAGGTCCCTGAGTCTATCATACAGTTATGTACTTTATGATTAAAACTTTCAAATGTAAGTAAAAATGGCGGGGTTGAAGAATCAGATTTCTTGCCTATGGATGATGCATTGACTGAAGATTTTTTTGAGCTATCCTTAGTATTGACAGAACTATTTTGATTGGAAGGAGTCTTACCAGTTTTACTTGGGGAAACTCCTTGCATCATTTTATCTCGAATCAGGGGTAGCTTGAGAAGCTTATAGAGCAAGATGTTGGCTCTGCTTTTCTTTAAATCTTCAATCAGGTCGTATTCTAACTCGAGGGAATGGGAAAATTTAATATTTGCGGGCTGATCTTTCTTTTTGACAGCTGAAGTATTATCTACAGCAGTTGTAGAAGATTCACCTGGGGGCTGGTCTTTCTTACTTCTGGTGTTTTACTGGTGCTGATTTACATTGAAAACAGCCACATCCTCGTCATCAGTCAATTCTGAGGTGTCCCAGAAATGACTGATGACATGGGGTGGTTTATCGTCATTGCTATCATCTGTGTTTTGGTTATCTTGAGAACTCTGTCCGGTGGACTGAGTTTCATTTTCAGTAGATGTTTCTAGATCTGAAACTATTAATTTGAGGAAACTATTAATTTCCTCAATGCTGTTGTCTTCAGAGGGTGGAGTTTGTTTCACAGCTGGATTTTGAAAAGGTCTCCTGAAGAACTGTTTAGGTAGCTCTTTGTTTGGGGTGTTTTCAGAAGTACCCTTTTTTAAATCAATGATTTCGTTAGACAGTTTTTTAATAACTCTTTCGAGACCATCTAGATCTAAGGCATCTTGGCCTTTTTTATCAGAGCTTGCTGCAGTTTTGGCAGGACTGTCAGTCTTCTTCCGAGAAGAAGATGCTGAATTGGTATCTATTCCGGGATTTGCATTTGTGGCAGTCACATCTTTTTCAACTTTAATTGCCTCTTCAAAGTTTTCAGCGAGGGTAAGTTTCGCCTTTTGTCTGACAAACATGGCTATTTTTCCAGGCGGGGCTAAAGTGTAAAATTCAACGGTGACATCCTCAGTTGGCCTTGAAGTAGCAGGGATTCTGTTTCTTAGAGTTAAAAAATGCTGGTTAAAATCTTTGACCCTTTCTTTAGGTTCCATGCGAATCTTAGACAGTTCTAACACTAATACTGCTGGAGTCTTGTCATCTCCAAACTTGTTCATGAATGCAAGGTAGAATTCATTCCAGCTAGTAATGGAACCAGCTGTAAGTGAAAAGTACCACGTCGATGCTTTTCCCTCAAATGTATAAGGGAAAAGCCGACAGACCACATCTTCATGTTCAACATCAAGGAGTCGAACTACCAACATAAACTTCTTGACATGATCTTCCGCTGGCTCTTTCGACTCAGGGTTGAACTTAGGCAGTAATTTCTCAGGATGTTTAGGTAAAGGGTGTTGAACGCCTGGGATGGCCACTGCATCCTAAGCTAGCCATGGCATATTAGCATTGGGGTTTGGAGGGTTTGCACCTGCCATGTTTCTTGGAGTTGGAGGCGGTGAAGGTGGTGTTTGTAGAACACGAGGAGGCGGTCGAGGGGGTGATGGTGGTTGCCTAGACCCTCTTGAAGCAGGTGGTCCTGAAGAAGAGGAAGGCTGGTTGGTGCCTGTTAGATATTGTTGTATGTGAAGATCGGGACAGGCACCTAAAGGCTGTTCTGGTTCTCCAGAGGCAGATTCAGGATGACGAGTACGAGGACGGGTAATCTGTGGAAGAGGTAATTCAGTGGGCTGGCGCCCGGTGAGATTCGAATAAGCCCTAGTTAAAATTCTACGAGATTCATTTATGGCTTGCTCGTACTAGTCGATTTCTTCAGGTAGGTGAATACCGGGATAATTGAACTGAGAGATCAGATTTCGAATAGAGTCGCTCACTGGGGTTTCATTCACTCGTGATGAACGGTGAGAGCGTCATTGTACAGTTGACTGTATTTGAGGGGTGATAGGCCGATTAACTTTGTTTACAGGGTTGTTTTCATCAGCCATTTGCCTAGGCTGGCCCTCCTTCTAGCGCCATTGTTGACAGGCGTAGTTGACTAAGCCCGCAACGGGGGAGACAACCCAGTCTGGGATCCTTAGGGCAGGCTCCAAGCTGTTTGGGATGGTTGTTCCCGACAGGTTTAAAGGCTCTGTTAGCCTGAATGTCTATACTATGTAAAAAATCTAAGATGTGGATCTAACACTACTGGTTATTATTAATCAATGTATCTATGCCTGTACATATTAACCAATGTTATTATTTACATTACTAATAAACTAAGTTAAATCAGTTTATATAAAATTAAACAACTATTAACAAGTTAGATTAATAACAAAGATACATGATATACATCTGTACACAAACCAACAATGAAGAGAATAATCTGCATATGCTAATGAGTATGAACAATGGATTGAAATAGATCTTTTAAACAATATACTAATCAGAAAATAAGAATGTATTATCTAAACCTACAACTATCCTGATCAGGAGCAATACGAATTAACCGAAATCAGGTCTGTTAACAATGACTATCAATAATCTTGACAATCTTCAAAACAAATTTAGAAATTATCAAGATCAAACAACAGGCATATACCATGTACGTAACAATGACAGTCATTAATTTACAACATAGCATCCATTAACATAACGATATTCAGCATGAGTCAATAGCCAGAAAATAATATATTTGCACAATTAAAAAAGTGAGATTATGACAAACATGTATAATATTGAAAAACAGTAACAAGACTATAGATAAGCATACACATGTGTTAAGCATAAAACCATAAACATATATATAATTTTATCACCAGTTTAAAAATCGTATCTGGTAACAGAAAGCTGTCTCCAGTCACCAAAAATCAAACTGTAGTCTTGTTGTCTCTTTTCCATAAACCATCGACCCCTTATCCCGTATGTTATCTCCCCTTAAATACATGAAATCACTAAAGGAAAGCAGTCCTACAAACTAGAGATAGCAAAATCGGATTCTATAACCAATTCCCCATAAAAATGACAAGTAGAACATGTCATTTTTTCACTATACGTGAAGACACCTAGAATTGGTAAAGATTTGCTCCATGAAAATCGAAAATCACAACGATGAAACAACACCTGGAAAGTTTGATATTCGATTCGTTCCGATCATGTGGGCGACAATGCAAAAATAGACAACCATCAAAATCTGAGAACGAACAGTAACCATATCGCCTACAGCACAACAGACGAAAATGATATAGTTAGCACATATGCAAAAATTGACATGACAAACAATATATAATAAACAAAAATAAAACAAATTAATACCTATACAAAGATAATCTGATCGTCAATTCATCAACACTTCAAAATTAAAAACCAACAGTAAATAGACCCAACAACATTACAAATTTACAGGCGCATTGAAGACCTGGATGTTCACACCACTCGACTGACTCGGCGATTGCCCTCTGAACTGCATGAGTGCAATCTGAGCATTAAGCTCTCGAAGCTTCTCCTCATTTTTGTCATTCTCATTCTGAAGCTTAAGAACCCTTCGGATCAGCTTATTCTTGTGATTTTTCAAACGTAAGAGCTGTTTATCAGTCACATCCACCTTTTCCTTTAACATATCGTTATCAGCCTTCATCAAATTATGATTTGCTGCTACTTCACTAACCCTTTCCTCCATTCTGTGAATTTTGTCTAAAAGACAGTTAACAAATAGAGGATGCATCATACCATCAATGCCATAAGAACCGGGTGAGCTTGACTTTACATGCTTCTCTTTAGTTGGATGGCCAATTACAGGATCGACCTGTATTTCTTTATCAGTCACAGGAGGATTATCATGATCATGGTTCAAATCGAACTCATGCTCAATAGACTGATCATTCACAGGCAGACTGGGATCTTCGGCTTCATCATCAATCACCACAGTCTCAATATGAGCGCTATCAGACACGGGGGTTTTGACAGAATGGCCTTTTGTCATACTCCTGGTGAATCTACCCACCAACTTGGCCTTCGATCGGTTTCTTCCCTGATTACCAGTTTTATCAGTATTGTTTTGTGGCGTAATCGGAGATGAGAATCTCCTCACACATTTGGAAACCCCGGGAGTATCAACTCTTCTTACTGGAGCAGGCATAGAATCACTGCAGGGTTCAGGACTCATACAAGCAGTAGGGTTTGCCAAGGGTTTACGTAAAGGGGAAACGGGGACTGGACTCAGTTCCTTATGCTTGTTGCAGTCATCAGGATTATCAAACATACAGTGACAAAAAGAGGAAAAGCTATTGGACTCAACGAATTCATCCCAGGACCGGTTCGACTTCGACAACTCCCTATCAATGAACATACGGACTAAGCCATGGTGGAAGAGGCTATGACTGACATGTTTAGGTCCCTTTTTGATCGCATTAGACATCTTAAACAGACTATGCAAAAGATAATAAGGTAAGTTCAGCGGGAAACCTATGAATGCAGACATAAGCTGGAGATGATATACGTACGCTGATGACAGGCGGCCTTCGCAAGTCAAATATCTGTGGATCAAATCCAGAACAGGACGCCACTCCTTCTTGAAGTAGTTGTGAGCTACCCCAGTTCGAAATGAAACATTCTGGCAGGGGTTTTTAAGCAGCTGCCGCCACTCTGTTATATCCATGCGCTTATATTTAAACCATCGCTCAACTTCTAGTGACATACCTGTAGCAAGCGCCACTGATCTTTCATCAACCCAGAAACAGAGGTCACCTACTTTAGCCTGATAATCGGCCAGGGAGAGAGCGAAAACCCTTGTGACTTCGGGGTTCGAATCAGAGAATTTACCTATGAACGACATCCACCCAATGGCCTGAACCTTTGCTGATAGCTGAGGGTTCGAATCCAACAGTTTCATCTCGCAAGGCTCTACCCTCACCACAGGCGCCATGACCGGCCGTGTCAAAGCACGTAAACGCACACAAAAGAAGTACCACAGCTCGGCAAAAGACAGAAAACCAGATAATGAGCACTCGGGGTAAAGCCTAAGCAAGAACGAGAAATGAAACTCAAACCCATGATGAGGAAAATAAGCCATGAACGAACACGGACTGCACCGCTGTAATTTCGGCATGGACGAGAGCATTATCACTTAGAGAGGTAATTGATTAACGAGGAATGACAGTCGAAGATTCCAGATAACTCCTATTATCATTATTAATCCGATGTGACTGATACGAGACCTCTCACTGTAGACAGAACAAGTGTTCCATTGGGAGATAGCCACGATGGAGGCCAAGTACTGAGCGTTAAATGTGATAGACAAGTTTTAGTACCAAACTAATGATACCATATCGGCTTCGCAACAGGTAAATCAAACTTGGAGGCAACGGCATGAATCGAGATGACGATAGACCACAATACACATCATCCTTACCGTAAGTTCAACTTACCCTTCAAAGGTGGTAGACGATAAATCATAATATAAACCATCCAATCGAACTTAGACCTTGGAATATGAACTACATAAAAATGGGCATTAACTGCTATGGTAGTATCAACTATGGTTTGTAATCAAAGGATATGGCGGATATAGCACGTAAAACCTTTGGCCTTCGACACTCTAGGTTTTACCAAAGTCATAACAAACCAACCATGCAAAATCATTAATCAACCTTGCGGTAATATCTACGGTAATGCGAGAAATCATACCAAGATCAACCATTATGATATGTCAACCTTATCAACCATGATAATAACAAAATCGAATAATAAAATCAATTTATAATGTTTTTTGGATAAGATTCGATGCTAGGATGACGATAACCAATATGAGAATCATTTATACTCATCCCTTGATTTTTTAAGTATAACTCTACCCAAACAATAGCTTCATAGTAATGATTTCGTTAATTTAATATAGTTCACAAAGGTTGTTTAAAAATATGGAATTTCACTGAATCAGTAGCTCAAGGACCACCACTCTTTCAGTAGCTTGATAATTAATTTGATTTGTTCCTTTAAAATTCAAACATTTCATCAAAACAAATTGGGATTTTGTTTGATGAAATATGTTTTTAAAGGTTGTTGAGCAGGGGCACAACAGACAAATATGTCAATTCAACCATTATGGTTGACTCATTTTATTGAAATTCTATTGGTTCTTGAATTCCAACTCACAAAATTTGTTGTTGGCGCATTTTCTTATAAGGCCCATTTTAGACCCCAAATTTCCTCTAATGGTACATAATTGTGGCTGTTGGCTACTTCACCAAGTGGGCTAAGGCCATGCCAACTTTATGTACCGCCAAATAACAATTCATTTCATTTTAACCATGTCATCTCTCGGTTCGGTGTCCCTTGCAAGCTAGTATCTAATCAAGGCTCTCATTTTGAAGACACTATTTAGAAAGAGTTATCATACCTGTTGAATTTTTGAACACCAATTCTCCTCCTCCTATTACCCCCAGGATAATGGACAAGTGGAGGTCGTCAACAAATTCCTGAAAATAATAATCCAATGGATGGTGGATAAACACAAATCCCATTGGAATCATATTTTTTTCTAGTGATTTGGGCCTACCGAACCTCAACAAAACGGTGACAGGGTTCACTCCTTTTCACCTTGTACATGGAGTAGAATTAATTCTACCAATCAAGTTCTAGATCCCATCCCTACACCTTGTTCTTGAACTTTTTCCACATACCATTGATTTGGAGCAATGCTTGATCACCCTTAGGAAAGAAAATGAGGATCATTGTGTGGCACTCTAGATGATCAAAACCACCAAGCATCGATAAAAATCCCACTTTGACTCTCATGTCCACTCTTGCTCCTTCAAGGAGGGTGACCTTGTCCTTGTCTATGACCAAGCACATGATAAACTGGGAAAGGGAAAGTTTGAATCCATGTGGCAAGGACCATATGTTGTCAAGAATTATCTAGGAAAGGGGGCATACATCCTTGATATACAACCCCCATAACGGTTTGTATCTCAAGATATTTTATGCCTAACCCGACTGAACTGTATGTTCACTGTATTTAGATTTTTCCCTTTTTTTTGTTTTAACTACTTTAAAAAAAAGAGTCCATGGTTTATTTCCTTGATCTAATCAAATGGATCCCTATCCTATAATTTATTCCGGTTATGCTGGCGATGCAAGTATATACTTCCTGAATCTCACCTCGACTACATGGGTCTTGTACTCCCTTGATAATTCCTTAATTCACATTAGTGGTGAATGCCTTGGGGAAGCCACTAACAACCAGGAGGAACACGACGTTGTGATTGGTCTCTTGACTGATGCCCTACATTTTGACATTTTTCACCTTTGTGTTTACCTTGATTCCCAACTACTTGTTGCACATTTAAACAGCTATTATCGGGTACACGATCCTTATCTCTTTATAACGTACCAGTGCACTAAGCAATTGGTTAGACTATTTGATTCCATTATATTCATTCATGTCCCTGGGAGTTTCAATAGTGTAGCGGAGAAAATGGATAAAACATTTTGGAGTGGCACATAAATCATCAACAACATATTAGCATACCATCATCATCCATATTATATTAGCGAGGCTCAAAAACTACAAAGTTTTGCACCCACGTGCATATGTAGATCTATATAAATAAGAGTCATATGACACCCATTTGTACTCTGTTTGTGTTGTCGGAATTAGCATTTCATACTCTTTGAGGTTATGGAAACCATTTTTCATGATCAAAAAACTTTTTTTTGGGTCATTTTCAACTTGCCTTGGTTTGTGTGCCCTCATGCAAGTCTTCCTTTTATGAACTTGTACACTACATTTGATTTCCAAAATCACATTTACGCTTGGGTATCATTGCAATGTGTATAGGTCCACATCATGATGAAATCCAATTGTTTTAGTCAACAAACGATCCCTATAGGTATAAAACTTTAAGCTGGCATATAAGTAATCACCCCTGGTCTTAGGATTTAAACGAGCATACATATAATTAACTTGTAAGAGAAATAAAATAGACAAGCAACAATAAAATATAGACACACAATATTTATGTGGAAAACCCAAAACCGAGAAAAACCACCATAGTAGATCTATTATCTCCCTTGACCTAAACCGACCAAGTCAGTACAAGTGAGATAGCCACCACTCACCTCCAATATGCCTTACAATGGAGCCTACTCAAGCATTATAAAGAATTCCTTACATGCAATACCATGGGCCACCAAAATACCATTGGCCACCAATACCATAGAAAATACCATGGGTTATAATAAGCCATGTGCCCAAACCATGTGCTAGACCTCAATCACCTTTGACTCATTCTCGAGTCAAGGTTATCCCTAACAATCCCCCCTTTAATCTTGACTTGGAGATATCACATACACCCCCTATCACCTAGGTCTATCTCCTGACTTTACTAGTGAGTTACCAGGGCTATGCATTCCTTACTGGGTCTTACAACCATATGCCCGTTTACTTGCAAACATCTCCATTAATTTTTTTCATGTGTATTCATGGTGACTACACCATCACCATCCATTGCTTCATCTTGTAGCTTTTCCATGCTTTCTTTCTTGCTCATTTTCTACCATACTCCTTTTTGTACCTGTCATTGACATCCATATATAAAGAATCCATCTACTAGATTACATGGGTCCTCAGCCACTGTAACTGCCAATTCTCTAGGAATTCTCTTCACATACATGCTTCATCAATCCTGGTCCCACAATTAAGATTAAACCATCTCACATTCCTCCCACAATCGAAGACTCAACCTCTCCAATCCACATTAAGCTAAGCTACGAGTACACCTGCCACCCTCGTACCTACCCAGTGGTTCATTCCACACTTGATGAAAAATCTCTTCTATGTGCATAAGAGGGATACCATGTGCTTCTAGCACCCATGGAAATTACATTCTGATCGGGAACCCAAAAAATATCGTTAGGCTATCGGGTACCATCGATCATGCACCCTACAATTAATTAAAAAAGCCAAGTACAACATAATGAGCGCAAATATATACCAATCATGGCTCTGATACTAGTCCTCGGGATTTAAATGAGCATACATATAATTACTTGCAAGAGAAATAAAATAGAGAAGCAACAATTAAAGATAGACACAATATTTATGTGGAAAACACAAAAATCGGGAAAAACCACCATAATAGATCTATTATCTCCCTTGACCCAAACCAGCCAAGCCAGTCCAAGTGAACTAGACAACACTCACCTCCAGGACACTTTACAATGAAACCTCCTCAAGTTTTATAAAGACTTCCTTACATGCAATACCATGGTTCAATATCACAGGCCACCAAAATGCCATTAACCATCAATACCATGGGCTATAATAAACCATGTGCTAGATCTCAATCACCTTTGAATCATTCCCGAGTCAAGGTTAACCCTAACACCTTGTTGCATATCATATGCATCAATTTGTTTCATCCCCTTTTATGCCTATAGGAACCCCCCCACTATGTCCAGGTAAGAGGCCAAGCCCAACCACCCTTGCATTTTCCCTTACTGGATAGTTAGAACCTACCTCACATGGGTGACCGTATAGTACCCCCTAGATTTGGTGCCCATGTTGTTTATATCCCCATAGGATCAAGATTCCGTGTAGTTTGACATCTAGAAACAAAGCCACATGAAATCCTTCACATTGTCACTCATTGGCCATTCCCTAGAAATTGATTCCCAACATGGAGTTTCTTTTAATCTCTTTTCTGACTCTTTAAAAAATGAAAATATTGTCGAGTGAGCTTGTTCCTTTTAGACTCGTTAAAGGGACTTGAAAGAACATTTGTCTGGTATAAGTTTAGCCATTTTTTAGGCTAGATGGACTATTTATGAAAAATGAATACTCTAGTCCCTTTTGGCTAGAAGAGTTCTCCCTAGTATACTTTTATGCTTTTTTGGGATTTGGAGACTAATTTTACGAAAAAAACACTTATGGAGTTTTCTTTATGTTTTCAGTCTCTCTAAAATTGAAAACACTGACAAGCATTGACTTCCTCGGGATCGATAAAAATCCACGGGACAATACCATATCGAGCACATTTCTATATCTTCTTTGAGCTCATTAAACCATGAAGGAGGCCCAAATGATGCTTTTTAGCACCCCTGCAGATCACATATAGTTCCATATCACGGTAGCATTCCCACTCACCTTTGTTCAAATTATTCTATGATGAGTCACCCTTGGATCCTCTTTTTCCGTGATCAGTATTTTTCCCTCTGAGGTCATCCCTTTGTAGTCATACCCAATGCAGTTTACCCCCTTTAGCTATGTTCTCCTCCCTCAAGATTAGCTCCATATACTCTCAGGTCATCCCTGTTGTCATACTCTGAACAAAGGAATCTTGAGTCGCATTATTCATTCACCCTTGTACCCACCTACACTATCTCAGTCCAATATCTTGTTCTAGTCACTCTATGGTTGTATACCTCATGTTCCTATCAAGGAACCATTATTTCCTTGGTAGTTGCAGGTCTCCCTTCATCGACGCCAGCACATATATTCCAAAGTATGGACCCACAGGTCTGTGTACCTTCACCTTATCTCCATCACCGATGAGTTCATACAGATCATCTGTGGGGAGTTCTTATTGCCTTATCAGATGGTTGTGTCTCACATGCTTGACACCAACTACAATATTGCATTGTTGAAAATCGTATAAGGTATTAGTCTCGTCATTATGTGGTTGGAGGCCCCGGATGTCCCTTGACTCTAACACATTGGTGAGTCACTTTGTAACCACTCTACTTTTATGTTCCTTGCAATATCCGAGCTACGTTGGCGACATTGTTTGGAATCCCTTCATGCTTCCTAGTATATCTAGGTCTAGATGCATGCCAATGTTTCCGGTCCTAGTTCTTCATATCATCCATGGTTGGACCATGATTATAGTTCATATTTGAGTCCCACTTGGACACCTTTGATGTACACAACAATTATTCATGTCGGTCCCCTTTGGGATTCATTATTATTTGTATATCTTGAGACATTGATACAAGCATGGGTATGCATGTTCGTTTGCATATTTGAGATTATATGCAACTCATCCACTCTTAGTGTTGTATCTAAAAGACAGGGCCCCTGTAGTCTTGTTGAAGGATGAGTTATCTCTAACACAGTCTTCGTTCTCTATGAGACTTCCACATTTATCTCCTAGAAAAGAAAGATCCTACAATGTATACATCAGCAATACGATGAGATCTTTCCCTCAAACATCAGGGGGAAATATGTTAACACCAAAATTTGTCCACCTTACATGTGACCTAGCCTCATCAAACCTATACTCTATTAACCACTTTTGATTTCCACCACATCGACCTTCATTGATCCAGAATCCCTAAGTCAACCATACAATTCCATTTTAAATATTAGTTGGCTCATTAAATCAAAAAATTATGAGTCATATCGCCTAAAATGACATTTTGGATATTTCATTTTTCATAAAAAAATGAAACTTAGCACTCCAAAGCATGGATAAGGATCCCAAAAATCGAGGATAAGAAAAAGAAACTTTAAAAAAATAAAAAAAACCAAAAAAGGAAAAACATCTAATTAATCCTCATCCCTCCATACTACCTACAATGCCTATAAATTGACAAAGAAGGTCCCCCATTACGACAAAAATTCTCCACTCATCGCCCATACCGTTACTCTACCAAAATATCCTCTTGATATTTGAAACTCCCTTGAGTATTCCCATTTCAACTTCATTGGAGATTTGCACCTCGTGACGTGTGGATGGAGAACATCAAGTTGTTAGGAGACTAGGCTCACTCTTCTTCAGAAAATTGCAGTGCCCCCCTGTCACTGCTACTTTGAGGTAACCCTTGGTCACTGTATAGATAATTTATTTTAGTGAAAATAAAAATAAAAAACATTCTTTGATTTGTTTATATATGTATGTCAAAGAATGAACCCAATGTTAGTTTAGATTTGTTTATATGCTTTTAATTCCAGTTAAATGCATTCTTTGATTAGTTTATATGCTTTTAATTCCAGTTAAATGCATTCAGTTAAAAAACATTCTTTGATTTGCTTATATATGTATGTCAAAGAATGAACCCAATGTTAGTTTAGATTTGTTTATATGCTTTTAATTCCAGTTAAATGCATGCTTAGAATAATTTTTATTTATGTTTGTTAGTTGTTAAATTTTCCCTGTTAGAACTGCTACTAAGGATTCCATAAACCTTAGTAGGTTCATGTTGGCACATACTGGTTTGCAAAAACCAGTAATAATATAAGTTAAGTATTAACTAAGTATTGATGTAGATAGATTTGCAGAGAGCATATTGGAGATCCACGAGTAGGTTAATAATAATTTACAACAAAGTAATGATAATTATAAGCAAAAGGTATATTTGTATAGTAGATTTAAGGTTTTAAAGAGGGATATACTATGATGACACATTTGAGGAAGGATAGATTTCATAGAGGGACATACAACAAACTCAAGTACAAGAAATTTGGTGCATGTAGATTTTGAGGAAGATTTATGATAACATCTACAAGCTATATCTGTCGAAGGCATTTTATATTAATATTTAATGTCTCTGACTTATATGAGTTTCAAGAAAGAGAGGTGGATGGTGAATTATCCACCCTGGAAGAGTGGGAAGGCTAGTTTCCATTTAAGTTAGTTAAAGAAATTGAGGAAATATTGGCAAATAGGGTTAGCAGGAGGACCCTGTTAGAAAACAAGATCGTAGAGCAATAACAGATATACAGTTAAATCAATAAACAAGACGCAAAACACATTAAAATATTACAGAGAGACACAGATATAATGTGGTTCACCCAAATGATGGGCTACGTCCACAAAGAAATTGCCAGTCCTTTTATTACAGTCCAGAAAGATGAAGGGATACACCCTATAGCAAAACCGCTGCACTTCCTCTTCACGCTCTCATAGTCTCTTCTCCAATACAATACAATACCATACTCATTTGTTTTACAATGCTTTCTTTTATAGGGGAAATACAATGGGAAAATTCTAGGGTTAACCCAATACCATGGGTCCGCAAAATTGTTGGACAACACACCTCCTAAAAAAATTTTCTCAGGGGCTCCACCCTCGAACCCCTATTTCTTGGGGGCGCTGCCCCCCAACCCCCGTGTCTCGGGGGCATTGCCCCCGAACCCCCTCTTTCGGGGTGTTGCCCCGAACCCCAAGGAAGGGGGAATGAGTGTAAAATACACTTGAGTTACAAACACGACTGAATAATATCTCTGGATCTAGAAAATTAGGCTTCACAACCAACAGACCCGAGGTTGATATTATTTTGAATATCAAGTAAAATTAAAGACAATAAACTTGGGGGATGCATCATGGATTGTTGAAATCATAGGATTTGGGTAACCTTTAGTGGCCTACATCACTCGAGGAATCCACAATTCAATCCACATGATTTGGATGCTCATGTTTTCTTACTAAGGTGTTTAATTTTGGAGCATCATTAGGCTTATGTTAATTTTTTTCCTTCTTTAGTTGCATAATTTATTTGATCTTCTTAGTATGAGGAATAATGAGGTCAATATTGCTACAAAAGAGAGGGAATGCAAAACTTTGTTTCCCTTTGGCTACAAGTCCATGCATTGATATTGGAGGAGGTAATAGATAAATACATGAGACAAAAAATTTGATGCATACAAAGAAAATTTGAACACACACTATTAATGAGAAATCCTAGAGGTAGCACCCGTGAATATGGATTGTTGGAAGGACTATTGGAGTCCCATGTGAAATGAATGATGGATGGAACTTATAAATTGGATGAATTTGCTTGAAGAGGGATATTCAACTCCATCATTCTATACCAAAAGAGGATCATGGGTGCAAGTTTAGGCTGTTGGAGTTTGAGATTGACTAATTATAGTATGATCTCTCTAGCCTATAATTGTACAAATTATGGAGAGACTTAAACCTTCATAATGTAAGCTATAGGTTGACATTTTCCATAGTATTCAATATAGAGTTTGATTTTGTTCCTTTTCTCTTATTTGAATTGTTTATGTTGTTATTTCCATCCACATTTAGATTTGCATCATTTGCATCTGTGTGACTGTATAAGTGTGTGAGTGTTGTAGTTATTGCATTTTGACAATGCTGATCTAGTTTTGTAATTGTGTTGGTAATCTACAAAGCTTTGTCATGCACCAATTTCATAGTGAAATTGGGCATAGACAAGACCAAAAATACCTTATCACTAAAGGGCCTATAAAATTTGTGAGATTAATAAATTCAATGATGAAAACACTCTCTTTGAGTACCCAAATTACAAATACATTGAATCTGATTTTCAAAACATTTAAAAAAAACCAAACTTTGTAATTATTAATTCTTAAAAATCAAAGGGATCTCAAAATATTCATTTCCAAGTTATTCAATCATTGAATGCATATAATGGATCAAAGTAATGCTTTTAATTTTATCATCATCATCATCATCCTCATCATCATCATCATCATCATCATAGTCATCATAGTCATCATCCTCATCATCATCATTGTCATCATCCTTATCATCACCATCACCATCATCATCATCATCATCATCATCATCATTATTCCTCATCATCATCGTCATCATCATCATCGTCATCATCATCATCATCATCATCATCATCATCACCATTAATGTTCATCATCATCGTCATCATCATCATCATTGTCGACATCAACATCACCATCCTCATCATCGTAATCATCATAATCATCGTCATCATAGTCATAGTCATCATGAACATCATCATCATCATCATTGTTCCTCATCATCGTCGTTATCATCATCGTCCTCATCATCATCATCACCATCATTGTTCATCATCATAGTCATCATCATCCTCATCCTCATCATCATCATCGTCGCCGTCAACATCATCATCCTCATCATCGTAATCATCATAATCATCATCATCATAGTCATAATCGTCGTGATCATCATCATCATCAGCATCATCACCATCATTGTTCATCATCATCATCATCGCCATCATCATCATCCTCATCATCATCATAATCATCATCATCATAGTCATCATCCTCATCATCATCATTCCATTACAAATGCTTGAAAATAAAATCAAAGCAAATTTTCAACTAAACCTATCATCATCATCATCATTGTTCCTCATCATCGTCGTCATCATCATCATCATCATTGTTCCTCATCATCGTCGTCATCATCATCATCCTCATCATCATCATCATCACCACCATCATTGTTCATCATCATCATCATCGTCGTCATCATCATCATCATAGTCATCATCCTCATCATCATCATTGTCATCATGCTTATCATCATCATCATTGTTCCTTATCATCGTCGTCATCATCATCATTCTCATCACCATCATTGTTCATCATCATAGTCATCATCATCATCATCATTGTCGTCATCAACATCACCATCCTCATCATCGTAATCATCATAATCATCGTCATCATAGTCATAGTCATCATGATGATCATCATCGTCATCGTCATTATCATCATCATCATCCCCATCATTGTTCATCATCATACTCATCCCCATCCTCATCCTCATCATCATCGTCACCATCAACATCATCATCATCATCATCATCGTAATCATCATAATCATCATGATCATAGTCATAGTCATCGTGATCATCATCATCATCATCGTCATCATCGTCATCGTCATCATCATCATCATCATAGTCATCATCCTCATCATCATCATTCCATTGCAAATGCTTGAAAATAAAATCAAAGCAAATTTTCAACTAAACCTATCATCATCAGCATCATCATCATTGTTCCTCATCATCGTCGTCATCATCATCATCCTCATCCTCATCATCACCATCACCACCATAATTTTTCATCATCATCATAGTCATCATCCTCATCATCATGCTTATCATCATCATCATCATCATCATCATTGTTCCTCATCATCGTCGTCGTTGTCATCATCATCATCATCATCACCACCATCATTGTTCATCATCATAGTCATCCTCATCCTCATCATCATCATCATTGTCGTCATCAACATCACCATCCTCATCATCGTAATCATCATAATCATCGTCATCATAGTCATAGTCATCATGATCATGATCATCATTGTTTCTCATCATCACCACCATCATTGTTCATCATCATAGTCATCATCATCCTCGTCATCATCATCATCATCGCCATCAACATCATCATCATCATCACCATCATTGTTCATCGTCATCATCGTCATCATAGTCATCATCCTCCTCATCATCATCATCATTCCATTACAAATGCTTGAAAATAAAATCAAAGCAAAATTTCAACTAAACCTATCATCATCATCACCATCATTGTCCATCATCATCATCATTGTCATCGTCATCATCATCCTCATCCTCATCGTCATCATCATCCCCATAGTCATCATCCTCATCATTGTAATCATCATAATCATCGCCATCATAATCATAGTCATTGTGATCATCATCATCATCATCACCATCATTGTTCATCATCATAGTCATCATCATCCTCATCCTCATCATCATCCTCGTCATCAACATCATCATCATCATCATCATAATCATCGTCATCATAGTCATAGTCATCGTGATCATCCTCATCATCATCACCATCATTGTTCATCATCATCGTCATCTCTATCATCATCATCATCATCATAGTCATCATCCTCCTCCTCCTCCTCATCATTCCATTGCAAATGCTTGAAAATAAAATCAAAGCAAAGTTTCAACTAAACCTATCATCATCATCATCATCATTGTTCCTCATCATCATCAGACACTCCAACTACAAACCTCAAAAGACGATACTCGATCAAAAAATATGTACGTCTACCAAAATTTTGTTGTGGCTTCTTACAAGGTAGAGAAGTAAGGCACATTAATACGCCAACAAAAAAACCTATAAAAATGTCTGGTGAAACTCTAGAACAAGGACTTTTTAAGCAAGACAATAACAAAGACGATGAAACAGAAGAGGTAGAAGACAATGATATGAAAGATCAAGATGATATTGACAATCACAATGTCAATATCAATTGTAAAGAAAAAGACGATGGTGTAGATTGTAATAATAAAACACAAAATACGGTTAAAACTGAAGTCATTGTTAACAACAATTATAAAAAATTGAAGTCGTAGAAGAATGCAATGATGCAAATAAAAGCGTCCAAGATGACCTTAATCAGGATAACACAGAAGAACGAAACCTAGAAGATGCTGCGACAAATGAAGATATAAACATTCTACCAGTGGCCATAACTCAAGATGTTCTAGAATCTCAACATCAAAAGGTTCCCCGAGAACAACTAAAACCAAGCTCGTCAGAAAAAAAAAAAAAAAAAGTAAGTACATTATTAGTAGTTGCCGCCACATATAAGAAAAANTAGAAGATCAAAAGAACATGATCAAATTAGAAGCTCAGAAGAATACTCTATATAATTAATATTTGTTTATCTACATAATCGTATGCATGGAAAGATTTGAATGGAAATGCGACCAATTATTTCAAGAACTAGTAAACCGTGGCACCATTAATCGTGGAAAAAAATAATAAAATACTAGTTGTAGCACGCTCATAGAAGATTCATGGACAAATCTTTTTAGAGCAAGAAAACTTGTAATATACCAAACCTATATTACATTTATTAATAAGTATTAATTATTAGATTATGATATTAATTATTAAGATGTCGTATCTCTTAAAGAAAAGACACGACTATTCGACTTATGGTTATATAAAATATTTGACCATTGTATTATAAAAATCATCAATTCAATTATAAAAATATATATTATCTATTACAATAATCATGTAAAATCGTAACTTTACATAAACACTTTTATATTATACATTAGTGTGAATGAATAAAAAACACATACATTTAACATAGAAATAAGGCATAATCTTCATAGAAAATAGAAAATAGGTGATATATAAATTTCCTTCCTTGAATTGAATTACCCATAAGGAGATCATTCCCCTCTCCTTTTTAAATCAAATATTGATCTCCATTGTTATAAACATACGAACATCACAAATCCATTATCGTTGGTTTCACTTTGAATGAATTTTGTATTTTAAGGTTTTTTAGAATTTCCTTGACTTGGTTCCCATGGTATTTTTCTTTTAGAATCGTTCCTTTCCTAACGAGGAAATTGTTGGGTGGCGAACTATAAGGAAATAGAATCTCCCTTTCCTTCATCTTCACCTCCCTTTTTATCTTTAAAGAAAAAAGACAACACCTACGTGCAAAGGAAACATGGCAATGCTTAGAAGGCACATGTATAGGAATTTTGTAAGATCTTTCATAAAATCTTGTGGAGGGAAACCATATAAGAGAATGTGTAAGAAGTATGTATGGATATTTTTATAAGTGAAATTAAAAAAGAATAGTATATATTTTAAATGAATTAAGGATTTAAAAATTAGAGAATATATATAGTATAAGATTTATGTTTTATAATAGAAATTATTTTATGATTAGTTTAGTTACGTTTTAAATTTTTTATATCAAATATTTTATTATATATTTATAAGTAGAAATGATTGGGTATTTTATCTTAATGGTTATGTAACATCACTAGTTCAATTAAAAAAGGCAAATGATGTTTGCTTAAATGAAAAAAATGAAATTATATTGATTTCTATTTGCAATGTGTAAAAATTTGAAGATAAGAAAAATTACGCCTCAAAAAATTGGATCCCTCTTAAAATAAATCTATATTAATTTATATAAAAATATAAAATACATTATCAAAATCATTAAATAAGATAATATAAGTCATTCTAATATGATATCAAAACAAGTTAATATCGACTATAAGTTTGAACAAATAAAACTATGATGTCAAATTGAAGATTTGTAATTTTGAAAAACTTGATTATAATAATCGCTCAAATATTATTATTATTATTATTATTATTTTAAATATATATATATTTTTATTTTCATAAAACTCAACAAAAATTAATATTATGTTTAGTTTGAAGGGCAATATTATTATTTTACCATAGAGTTTTGGCTTGTTTTATAAGTCTCAACTAAAATTAAAAGGAGTAAGATAGTTATTGTTAGATGTTTTGGATTTTCTGGGATTATTTTTATTAAAATTATGTTTTTATTTTTATTTTTTCAAAATCTGAATTTTGAAGCGTCCAAATCATGTTTTTAAATGCATAAATGGATTGAGCATTTTCAAACACTCCAAAAACACCAAAATTATCCGAGTTTTATAAAAATCATATGCCTTTTAAAAAATTAATTTAAAATTTCTACCCTACTATATGAAAAACAACAACAAAAAAAATAAATCTCTAAACATTTAGAATATTGCAAATTAAAATATAGTTGACTCTCCTTGCTCGGAAAAATAAGTGTATATTAAATTAATTAATTATAAATTTAAATATTTGATTTGACTTTTTATTAAAACAATAAAAAATTAATTAATTTTAAATTTTAAAATATTTGTTTAAATGGTGTCAATTGCTTTTGGAGATTAAGTATTTAAACTTTAAGTATTTGTTTAAATACTTAATGTTATGTAGCCAGACCTATACTTTATGTTATGACATGTACAATTTGTTGAGATTTAAATACTGAATGTCATGTAGCGAGACCTTGCATTGCCGTTAGAAGGCGGTTAACATTTTATGCCCATGTATAAATTGTAGGGATTATTTTAGGAATTCAGGAACCGCCCTTTATTCTTCTACTCTGCATGTAATCTTGTAAAGATTTTGAGTCCTGAGCGCAAGAATTGAGTTGAGTATTAAGCCCACCAAGGCAACACAACCCCATATGATAAACGTAATCATGTAACACTTTCCTCCCGTGCAAAGAGCCGTCGTGCCCAAGCTTTTCTCCTGCATTTGGATTTCTCCGCCTTGAGCGTTGTAGTCATAGATCAGCGCAGCTATGTAGCCGAACAGCAAAGAACCCACAGGAATATTTGCAACCACAATGTTATGATTCACTCCAAAATTGTTAATCCCAAACAGCTCAGCAGTTGTAGGCACTGCAGCTGAGATGATATATCCGGAGCACATTCCTATGATGCAAGTGCTGACATAGAGAGAAGCAGCAGCTCCTGTTGCCAAGTAGAAGAAAGCAGGAGGCACAGGAATCAGCGCTACACACATCCACCATGGCCTGCCAATTCTGATGGCCCTGCAGTATGGATTCACCATCACATTCAAATTCAATGATTACTAATTTATCAATTGCTACATCTTATACTTTATTGAATGTTCCAGTCACATGAGTCAAAGATATATTGTGCAATTTTTTTTTTCCAGCTCAAAGAGTTCAGATTTTGGAAGGGGGACATTCAAACTAACAATTGATTGCTTGTATTAACAGAGATATTTATTTATGTTCGTTTTAATTTTAGAATTTGGGGTGGACTATGTTTTATGTTTTTCAGGATTGTAAGAATTTTAAAAAATATATATATAAAAATAACTGTTTTGATGAATGGATAATTGATAGTTGATACATCTATACCTTGCAACCCATAAATAGCTAACCAATCGTTCATGACAGATAACTACAAAAAGTGAGATAAAAAAAAATCTAAAAAATAATTAATGGTTGATAATTGGATAACAGCTCATGCAAATAAATAACTCCTAACATATAGCATAGGTAACATATAATTTGGGGTGGATTAGTAGTTCAAAAAATGGATAACATATAATTTTCATGGTACTTAATTTGAGGTCTATCCTCTTTCATCAACTACAATTTAAGTGGTTGTGCTAGTTATTAATGTTAAAGATATTTATTATTATTAATGATGCTTCTTTATAAACACAAATTTAACTACTCTTTCAATTAAATAAAAAATAAAATATAACCATATAAAACAGATTTTGATTTTGGAAAAGTTTTTCCATATTTTTCTATCTATAAATATAGTTGTATATTATTAAAATTGTATAATTATAATGTTCTCTCACTTCTAAGTTTAGAGTACTTTGAATCCATTTCTATAATAAAAACGTAATTTTAACACTGAAATCTTATGAGACAACACAACACAACAGGTCATTTGCTTACCTATTTAGTCAATTAGAGTACTTTGAATCCATTTCTATAATAAAAACGTAATTTTAACACTGAAATCCTATGAGACAACACAACACGTCATTTGCTTACCTATTTAGTCAATCAAGGTTTAGTAATAAAAAATAAAAAGATTTTGATTTTGGAAAAGTTTTTCCATATTTTTCTAGCTATCATTTTGATTTTGAAAAAGTTTTTCCATATTTTTCTAGCTATAATTATAGTTGTATATTATTAAAATTGTATAATTATAATGCTCTCAAACATCCATTTCTATAATAAAAACGTAATTTTAACACTGAAATCCTATGAGGCAACACAACACATCATTTGCTTACCTATTTAGTCTATCAAGGTTTAGTAATGCAATTCCAGAGGCATATTAGGGCAACACGTCATTTGCTTACATATTTAGTCAATCAAGGTTTAGTATTTTGGTATGAAGTGCCACCATGCAAGCAGTTCAGGTTTAAACTTAGTATTTTGGTATGAAGTGCCACCATGCAAGCAGTTCAGGTTTAAACTCAGACGTGTGTAGAACCGTTGCATTGTGTGGGGAAAGTTGCTTGACACCTGGATTTGGTTTCCATCCTTCGTCAAATACCAAATTAGTCTTAGTGTACAGTTTTGATAATTCTGATGTCTGTGGGGGCTATCCACTTCACTCTTCCCAAAAGAATCTGACAAATTAGGTATAGGGAAAAGGAAATATTAGTAGGCATTTATGTGCCTTGAAGAGACTGTTGGTCCAACTCCTACAGGCTTCTGGGTAAACCAGAGTAGATTTTCTCCCAGACTAAGGGCTAGATTTCTAAAATTTAAAATGGCGATCAACTTCAGGAAGTCCATGAAAAGTCATGGAAACTTCGGAGAGGGGTAAGAAAAATCTTTTTTTTAAAATATTGAGGCCAAGGCTTTTTTTCCAGCTGTCAATGGGATAAACTTAGGAGTCCATGATTTGGAAACTTCGGAGAGGAGTAAGAAAAATAATTCTAAAAATATTAACCCCAAGGCCTGTAATCATTCTAAAAATATAAACCCCAAGGCCTTTTTCCACCTGTCAATGGGATAAGTCTGTTGGCTTAAGCTCTTACAGCTTGTGTGTTTCTTCTGCATTAGTTTTCTGATTATAATCTGTAACATTCCAGCCAAACGTTTAGTACGCTGCAACTAGCTCCAAGTAATATCTATGGCAACTTATGGGGCCACCCGCATCATTTCTGTGGGTTGCCTAATTCTCTTTTGCCCTAGATGGTATCATTGAAAAACATGGAAGCAGACTCCAAGAGACCATGAATAGTTATGCTCCAACGCTGATCCTGACAAGCTGAAAGTCAAAATCAATGTGTTGAACACACTAAATGGGCAGAGTTTACTGCCATGACAGGTTTGCTGGAACAGAGACTCCCCCTTTTGCTGCTTGTTGGAAAGAGCAGGAAAGTTTGTTTAAGGGAAGACAGGAAGGGATTCTTGGCATTGCTGCATCATAATGTGCTTTGAGCAGTAGCTTTGGAGGCACCATTCCTAGTTGCAGGCCAATTTCTCTGGCAAAACATTGCTACCGTTGATTTGTTCATCAGAATAGCATTTAGGAGGAATTCTTCGTCCTTTAATAGTTTAATCTGGTTAAGAATACTTTCAGAGGTGAACAGTTATGCTTCTTAAGTTCCTAAAATATCTTACCGGGAAAGGATGAGGTTATTAAGGAGCCCTCAACATTAAACGCTACACGGTTGGACTCTGCCCGAACTGTTTGCTATGTTTCTCAGCAGTCAGGCTGAAAGAAGTAAAAGGAAAGACAACTTCATGGGACGTTGCTTTTATGATGTCATCGATATGCCCATTCCTGATAGTGGCTTTCCCCTATTGTCATACCATTTGCTTCATATTGCCTCCATCGGCCTTCCATGGAAAAAAAGATAGCTAAATCATTGGAACTCTTTGTCAGTTGACATCTTGGTGTTGCTCTACCAGCATAACAGCCTGGACTTCCTGAGCCACAAAGAGAACCCGGGCACTTAAGAAGTGTGAAGCTAGTCTTGACTGTAAGTCTAACCAGCTCCAAACTAAAGGAAGTTCAATCTACATATACAGGTGAAACTGAACCTGCTAGAGGTTGCATCTAAGGAAGTAGGTAACAATGCTTGCAGCCCTTCATAATGCATACCTATCACTGAGTAGACAATGATAAGAATCTTAAGGTTCGTTCCAGGGATTTGTTGTTACATGTAAAAATTTATGAAACTGAGCCAGAGAAAGTGGCCCCTCTACTACTCTCGTGGCTGCATGAAGAATAGACTCGGAGTTTTAGAGGTTTCCCCAATATAATAGCAATCAGGTTCTATTAGTATGTTTCACTCCTCTTTGATAATGTTCAATCTATTTCTGTTTTTCATAATTTGTGAGAAGAAAGATAGCATATAATTATGCAGACATATTCATGAAATATGCACATAACTCCCAATCCACTATGAGAACATGGCTGCCTAATAAGCAAGGTGTTATCTTTGATCTTTAAGATATTATAAAATATAGGATAGAGAATACCTTGGGATGTGCTCAGGGGCTTCTGATCTTTAAGATATTATAAAATATAGGATAGAGAATACCTTGGGATGTACTCAGGGGCTGCTGACAGAAGCCGGCCAAAGAAAGCAAATGACGAGTAAAGGGATACAAAGACTGTCGCATCGGAATGTCCTCTTGACTGTGCTATTTGCCCCAGGTTATTGCTGTAGACTAGCCCCAAAGTCGCCCCGCAAAAATAAGTAAAAAAATATAACCAGAAATCTACACTGCTTAAAAGTTCAAAGACGTTATGCTCTTGGCCTAAGGCAGGGTGGGAATGAGACAGAGACAACCAAATTCTTGCGAAGAAGTTATTGCAAATCTCTGCAAAGCCTCCTTCACCAGCAGAATCTTCATGCACTACTTCGTTCCCAAATTCCATTTCATTTTCTTGCATATCAGTATCTTCATCAATACTGAGAAACTGTGTATCTAACGCACCATTATCATCTGAAATCCCTGAGTAATAGCCCTGCAAGCCCATGTCTGCATCCCTGTTCTTTCTCAGACGACGTATATATATGCCTCCCGGTATACATACAGGAGCAACAAACAGCAGTACCATGCCTATTGCATACTGTCTGTAGGACGACGAGCTCTTGAAATTCAAAAACTCGTAGACCAGGAGATAAACACCAAAAACAACTGCAATGATATTTAGGATAATGAATGTAAATGTGTCGCCATATCTTACAGATTCACTTGCAGATTCCTCCATGGATGGTAGGTTTCGAATAAAAGTTAATACAATGGAGCAAATTATCAATGGAAGTACGGCGTTCAGTAACAGATACAAGGACTCGTCATCCAGGGAAATGGCCTTTACAATCAAAGTGTATAGTGCTGCTGACAATCCACTGTAGCTCGTTGATATTCCAAGAGCTCTTGCTTTTTCTGTGGGAAAGTGGCAAATGCAGAGAACAAAACCAACAGTATTGAGCCAGCAAATACTGTTCCCAGCTAACAGACAGAGAAGATAAACCTGTAAAACCAGGAGGTTGGTTTACTAATAATGTGGAACAAAATTCATATGAGATTGTAATAGAAAAACATGCAATTACTATAAACCTCAGAGATATAACAACCACAAGCCAACAAGCCAAAGAAGGAACATATAAATATGAGATTGAAGAAGGAATATATAAATATGAGATTGTAATAGAAAAACATTGAACATCACAGCTATGCCTAAGAAGGAACACATGATAGGACACCCAAACTGAGGCAGATCTTTGGCAGCAAAAACCTATAAAACAGCGGACAGAGTCAGTGAACGCTACCCAAAACGGAGGATAAATGACCATCAACAGCACACATAAACTTCCATTTTCTTCATTAATCAACCAGAACTTATAAAACAGCGGACAGAGTCAGTAAACACTAAGGATTGAACACCCAAAACGGAGGATAAATGGCCATCAGAAACTCCCATTTTCTTAATTAATCAAATACACAGTCTCCCCAGATTACCAGGCCCCCTTCGTCTCACAATTAGCTGCCCTCTTATTTGCTAACCCCCAGCTCGAGAAATTGAATAGCGGCTACTAAATTTTTTTTATTGAAACGTGGAAAGCAAACATATAATCTATTGAAACGTGGAAAATATTTTTTAGGGGAGATTCTCCGCATCACAAACTATCAACAGTAATGTTATAGATGCTCCGCATCTCAAACTATCGACAGTAATGTTAGTACTGGAGTGAGCGAGGCTGCTACTGCATGGAAGCTGCTTCCAGAAACCATAGAAACCACCTCTCTCTAACAATTGTTGTGCAAGATTATTCCCAACGCAAACAATATCAGTATTAAGAGTTCAATTATTATGAACATTGCAGAGACAACAACCATAAGACAGAGGAGTATTGTCACGTACCCATACCCCGATTATCATGCGGAATTAAAAATTTCCTATGGAACCTTTGTTGTTCTTGGAAACACAGGGCATGGCCGTGAAACACTCCACAACATTCATGTTCTGCTACTACACTGTCACGTCCCCTCCCGTCCACCATTGATCAATTCGACGATCTACGAATATAGATCTCAGAGGAGATCGAACGACGGGGAGAAATCGTGATGGAAAACGACGGTCTCAATCTGTTCTGCATCTAGGAACAGATCAATGGCTAAGAATCAACCTGCAAGAATCAACGGTGCGGAAAGCTTGTGTTTGCTGAATCGGGAAAATGGAAATTGCGATCTCGCATCCCGCATCCTGCAAGCGGAAATAAACCGTTGCGGAAGGAAATTTGCGAAGCCGCATTCCACATTCCGCATCCCACAAGTTGCGGAAAGAGAATTACGAAGAACATGATTCACGGAATATCGTTTCCGCGTTCCGCATTTTGCATCTTGCAAGTTGCGGAAGGAGATTTCTGCGGAAATTCCACCTGCTAACAAAAGTCTTGGACCGATCTGATCATTCAGGCCATCACCAATACAACCAATCCAAGCCTTAAACGAAACTTAGAAATGCATTAAAAGTAAACATACACAGATGTATACAATTGCAATTATACAGCGGAAGCAATTCATCAATTCAACACATTAAGCATGTTCATCATATTTCATTGAGCAAATACAAAGGCAGAGAAATACAATGCAGAGATTAACATAGATAAGAACACTTATCTTTGAAAGAAGTTTGTTCCGCAACCAGCTATGTCGCTGCAACGTTCTACCCAACCATAGGCCAGTGCGCTCATCAATTTCTTAGTAGCACTGCCACCCCCGAGTTGGGCATGATTTCCCTAAGGAATAAGGAAACACTAGCAGACTTACACATAGCCAAGAAAACAATAAGAACTCAGCCAAGTCAACACAGTTGGGTTTATGAGGCTACACACAGTCAAGCTAGCTAACAATTGGGTTTATCAGACTGCACACAGTCAAGCCAACACTTACATAAAGGACCAGCCAAGCCAACAGATGGGTTTATCAGGCTACATAACCAAGCCATCTCACTACTGGGTTTATCAGGCTACTCAACCAAGCCAGCATTCACAGTTGGGTTTATCAGACTGTCCTGTCAAGGATCACACATGGCCAAATTCACAATAAGACACAGCCAAGCCAATTACCAGTTGGGTTTATCAGGTTGTAAGGAGATGGAAAGGCTGATTGCTAAGCTAGTGAGCTCAAATACAGAGCTATGGACACTTGTGCTAGATCTAGCCTGGCTTCTAAAACATCTACACAGCCAACACTAGGAAGCATCCCCTTCTCTGCTACACAGTCCCTCGGGCTATGCCTTCCCTTTCCAGTGCTATTCAAGGTATGCAAAGAAGAAAACCAGCCCTCTAGATCTGTGTGTGAGGTTCCTTCTTACACTAGGTTTATCAAGCTAGTTCAGACCCCATTTCCACTCCCAAACCAGTTCAGACCAAAACAACAGAGGCATACACAGTAAGATATGAAATTCCCCAAAAATCGTAATTCTTGCTAGCCATTTACTCCGTAGCACCCAAAACGGATTTCCTGGACATGCACAATGAAGAAACCACTGAAACATGAAGGATAAACACACAGGAAGGTTCAGCTGCGTGAACGTTCCCCATGAATGAAGGATCGATGATCAAAACGTTCCGCAACTCCCCAAAACGTGAGGGAAGATGAAAACGCTAATGCATGAGGGAATGAGCATACGTGTTTTTGGGTGTTTTCTTGCCCATGAAGCCAAAACACATTCTTCAAAAATGGATGCTCTGTCCAATTCGAATTTTTCCCATACTCTTCCCATTCCATGCAATAATTACCTCAACCAAATTCTGGCATAAATAAATAGTTGGGGAAAAAGACAAGAAATGGGTAGTTGACAGTTTTGATGGGTTTTCCCCAATGGCTCAAGGTTAAACGTTCCCGCTCCTCCCTATCCTTGGGAAATCATGCCCCCATCTCATTATTTGTTGCATTGACATAGCTGGTTGTGGGTTTTTTTTTATTAAATTGCATATTTACATGATGTTTACAAACGTGTTTGACTTAGCACATGAACCATAGGCATCGACCGTGATCACCTATACACCAAACATTAATCAATGACAGGGCCTTGGCCTTAAGCTCATTGCCATGATTCCATATAATATTTACATCATATACATTTAATGCAAACGGGGTCAAAACCGAGGTGTTACAAGTATAAGGCAGGGCACCAAAACTATCAACCGCAATGACACCAAAACTATCAACATCAATGTTATGAAAACTAACAGCAATAATGTTACTGCTAGAATGAGGGAGGAAGCTATCATATGGACCTGCCATGGTTATTGTTGGAATTACGATTGTCGTTAGACCAAAACCTGCATGTATTTATTTCCGCCACAATCGTCAGAGTTGGGATCTTGGGAGGTCTATGTCACGAAACTCACGAGGAGCGCTGAACCCAATGTCCAACAATCTCCCCCCAGCGCGAGCCAGGTGAGTTTCAAACCCTTGATCCCTTGACGTGTTGCTTTGATACCAATTGTTGGAATCACGATTGCGGTTAAACCAAAACTTGCAGGTATTAATCTCCGCCACAATCGCCATAGTTAAGATCTTGGGAGGCGGTTAGTCCATGTCACGAAACTCACAAAGAACGCAGAAGCCAATGTCCAACAGTTATATGCTAGAATGAGAGAGGAGGCTATCAAATGGGATCTGCCATGGTTATGTTAGTTTCTTCCCCAAATCAATAGAAACAGTTTATATAGCATATACACAATGTTAGTATTTAAATCTAAGGTCTTAAATCTGAGACCTTTTTGCCAAATCCAATGAAACAACCTATATACAACATACACCATTGTATACAAACAATTTTAGTAGTAGTAATTGCAATTATAATGCACATCACAAAGATACAACCAAAGCTAAAGAAAGCGTTCGCTATGCTAGTAACAGGAAGACATTGTGAAATCACCCAAGGACGTGCACCTAGTCTTATTGGAACTGGCCAGTCCGGAATGAAGTCATCTGAACCGGTGCCCTAAGTAGACTGGAGGACGCTTTGGCTAGTTCTAGACTTGGACTGGCACTCAGTGAACCAGGTCCCACATTCGCACTTCCAGGGTAAAAGTATAATAGAAAAATAAAGCAAAATTCGTGCACCTTTTGCCACGTTATTATATACATTAACAATATTTGGTGTTTGATTCTTCTGACTTACAATACAAGAATGGATATTTACAAACTTTTTTTTTTCCTAAGCTCTGAGCAAGGGCTTATCGGCTTATCGGAAGGGGCTTTACCCTGTGGTAGAAAATACACCGCATGTAAGAGTCCGCTATCTCGACGGAGGAGCCTGACATCTTAACAGACTCAGGAATTGAACCCCTGAAGTCCGGTTTAGAACTGAGACTCAATCAACTGAACTGGCTAATAGATATAAACAAACTTAATCTTGCATAGGTGCCTATCTTTTTTTATATAATTAAACATGGCATATTTGGTATCTAATGCTTCAAATTTACATTGAAGAATTATTTATAAAATACTTATGTGTATTGGGGGATTGCAATTGGGATTATCAGAAATGAAATGAAATCAGATGGAATGGCAAATAGACGCATTTTATAGGGTTGTATGTTGTGGGATTACAATGGGAATTATCTGAAATAAAATGAAATCAATGAGAATTGCAAATAGATGCATACTTGCCAGTACTGGGTTGATATCTTCTCTGTGATAACCAGCCACTGGACTCCATAGCCCACAAGTCCTATGAACGAGGATATAAACAGGACTGCCCAGAGGGGCATACGACGCATTGCATATCCAGCTATCCATCCCAGTGCCTTTCCCAAGTCAGAAGCCACGGCCAAGTTGTTAAGTTCGACCTGGCTGATCTCCAAAACCTGCTTCAGAGTTGAGGAATAGCCAGAGAAATCAAAGTTAGTGCCAGCACAAGCCTGTATCCATAGCACTCCGACGAGATTCATCCATTTCATGGCCGGCTCTAAACCCATAACTGTAATCACCTTACGGTGATGAGTGACTCGGTTTCTTCCTTGGCGAGATTCCAAGTCGACTCGCCATACCCAGTGGCGTTTGCAGCAGTAAGAGAGGAACGATTTTAAAAGATACAGCAGCAACCACCACGGTCTGGCTTGAAGTCGGTGTCCAACCTAGATTCCATTTTTCTTCTGATAGAAGGAACCATTCAAATCTGGCAGTTGGCATATTGGCGCTGCCTTGTGTGATAGAATGGCCACTGTAAATCGAGCATGATGTCACGAAATAACTTCCCATTTCCAATATTGATCTATATGGCATTTGTAACAGTGTCATATAGAGAAAATGAGGGACGCATGCGTTGAGAATTGAGGAAGCACTGTAATTCCAACTAGTGTATAAGTCCAATTTCATTTGACATTTAGACCGATCATACAATGACTTGCTTGTACTCAACATATATTAACTACTAATTAGATGTAACTACAATATTTAGACCATTACATTTGACATATAACTACTACATTTAGACCATTACATTTGACATATATGTACATTCTTTTAGTCTATTCCAATTCCATTTGAGATATATAACGTACATTTAGGCCAATCATACAATTACTTGCTTGCACTCAACATATATCAACAACTACTAAAAGTAGTTGCTTTGTTAGTTGCTTTTGTTTATGACTTGCTTGCACATAACTTATTCCAAAAAGTAAAAAGTAAATTGTGTTGTTGATGGAAAAAAACACTTATTATATCTATCACACATTTATTAAGTTAAAAACTTTCATAATAATAATAATAATTAAAATTTCTCATAATAAGAGCTAGAGTATTATCTTAAAATTCTAATCATAATAATAAGAAATAGAGTGGTAATGTCCTTTCTATTTTGTAATTTTGAAACTATTACATTGTTAACATGTGGTTTTGAAAATAGTTAATGTTGATGTATGTTACTATTACTTATAAGTAAATGGATTAAGATTATGCAACTATGTAACATTGTAGACAATGCTATATTGATCTCTTTCATCCATTGATTGTCATTTAGACAAGAAAGCAAAATACAAATGGCTACAACACTCTATGAAGTGTTTCAATGAATGTGCCCTCTAGGCTTCCACCATGAAACAAGCTTGAGCATTAAATGGCAATTACAAGAATTCAATGTAATATCCCTCTCCCCTAGAGGAAGATGTTAGTGATCAAAGGCCAATTAAATACAAATAAATATTTTTGAAGATGTTAGTGATCAAAGGCCAATTAAATACAAATAAATATTTTTGAAAATTTTCATTTGATAAAACAAATTTCAATCTTTTACAAACTTTAACATCCAATAATGATTTCACAACGATCCAAATTACATTCATCATGAAATAATCGTGTTAGTGTTGGAAGTCCAAAGAAAGAGATGCATTGGTACTAACCCGAGTCTAAGCTTACAATAAGCCCACAATTAGATACTCTAATAATAAATTAGAGAACAATCTTGGAGACGTTATTGACAACCACTATTGATTAAAATTTGAAAGGGTAATATAAATGTGATTATAAAACTTTTATAGAAAATGCAATGTAAAAGATAAATTTCAATTCACATTCTTGCAATTAAAGTTTCATTGATTTAGTTTTATTCGATTGTATGCAAATTGCATATGTTTTGACCTCAGGTTTGGTTCTTTTGTGTCCTTCAGTACATCCTTTTTGTTTCCAAAATATAAAGTTTTCCTCCTTTTTTTATCTTAAAAAGACCTTATGTTTGACATATATGACATCTCAGGTTTCCCAGGTCATTTATATGTTATTGTTTTCATTATTTTGATAAATGAACATATTTTAATTCATAAACTGGTTAAGTACCATTTCTTTACAGGTTTAACTTAAACTTGTAAATCGAGTTGTTCTGGATACAGGTTTAACTTAAACTTGTAAATCGAGTTGTTCTGGATACTTGAAGGTGTGCAAGCAGGAAATCAACACTTACGGTTTTATTCAGAATGATGTGGACTAGATTATCCTCCTTCTACTTCAACAGATTGTGCCACGATGTCATCTTAGGGTCGAGTCCCTTGAAGACAAGTCATAGAGTCAACTACACACAGTTTTCTCCTAGATTTGAGGATCTATGGAGTCTTTGAATCTTGACAAGTCCTATACGATGTAGCATGATTTGCTTGTTTCATGGATTGCAAAGAATGAAGAGGATCACACGCATCTCTCTTGTTCGACATTTTTCTCTATATTTTCTGAACTTGTTCTAACGACTATTGAGACTCGATCTCTTAGTCTCTTCTATTTTTTTCCAAATCCAGATTATGTAAAGATGTACTGTGTAATCGTTTTGAGGTCAATCGTGAGTTGAATTCATAGTTGCTTCAGATTTGTGTTGCCATTTTGCTATAATTCTTCTATTATCAATTTAATACAAAATCTATTATGTGTTCAACGATTTGAAGTATTAATTATTTGGAGAACGCAGTTTGTTACCAATGGAGGAAGGCCCTGTTTTGAAGGTACGCACATTGCTACCTGTAAATTTTGATTTGTAATTCTTGTGTTGTAGGAATTTTGTTGGATGTGTGTTTATCTCTTTATGTGAGCATAATTAGTTGCAAAAAGAGTTGTATATTTGATGCATCGTTCTTCAAGTTTAATTTTATCATAAAATAGATAAAATTAAGTAGTCTAATAACATCATTAAACATGTATAAGAATAGTAGTATGCACACAATAGACTTAGGTTTTCGCAAATATTGGTGTTAGATTTGAGAAGAAGAGTTAAAATTAAGTAGTCTAATAACATCATTAAACATGTATAAGAATAGTAGTATGCACACAATAGACTTAGGTTTTCGCAAATATTGGTGTTAGATTTGAGAAGAAGAGTTTGACAGGAACATAGTACTATGGGAAAACACTTCATGGAATAAAACGTTGTCCACCAACAACTTGACCTAGTGCTTGTGCTCATATACTTAGGGATTTCATAAATCATTTATTTATTTATTTCTTTTCAATTCTTTGTTTCTTTTTGGATTTTAAGTGTGGTTAATTCTAACATCCCCTTATTACCTTGACCGGAAACACAGAGTGTAAGTAAACGACAAGTTGTATGTATCATTTCTACTTCATAAAAAATGTGGATTAATTGATAGGGTTAGGCATGGCAACATCCCCCATCAAATAAACATTATTTGTAATATTTTGAAGTTGTTTTATTTTTAATGAGACTGGATGGATCTGGAATCCGCCAATAAGTACTTGGAGGACAGATGTAACTAAAAACATTATGGTTTTAATGAAATAGTGAATGATGGGGACATCCATGTTGAATCAATCAACTATGCATGCGAGAGTGGGGGATGTGGAAGAGCAGCCTCATGGAGGTTACACCAGGTGTCAACGTGCCATGATGGCGCTAGACACGCCCTGGAAATTAGGGGATGTAGTGGAAGGAGGAAATTTCTTAGGGAATCCGAAAAATCCCTCACTCAGCTCTACATGGCCTACATCACCCAAGGACACCCATCCACGACCCTCCATTAGACCCCCACACCCTCAAAAAGGCTTAACGATGAAGAAAAGGGCTTAAAACCCCCAAAAAGGAGCCTAAATAACTCTCCTAGGGGCCAAAGCCTCCAAAAAGGGGCTAAAATCCTAAAAGGAGCTAAAGTTAGGGCGGAAGGGGCTAAAGCCTGGACCAAGGGCTTAAAACCCTAAGACCCCAAAAAAAGTTATAAAAGGAGGGTGGGGGGTCACTCTTAAAACACTCATCTCTTGCATACTGTTATGCTGCCCGTGGATGCCTTGAGACCTCTATGCCTCTCAAGCCACCCACATCCCCCTCTCTTCCACTCACATTCCCCCATTGAGCCATAGCTCCTCCTCCATTGCTGAGTGAGATAGAGAGGTACTTCCTTCCAGCCAGGGCATGGTGGCCCATTTCACCAAAGGAGAGGTATAACATTCTTTGTTTATGTGTTTTGTTTAGTAGTTTAGTTGTTTTTTGACCCATGTCTCTTTGCAGGTTTGATTTCTAACATGTTTTTGCAGGTATTTAGTTTCTAATAATTGTTTGCAGGTTGCCAAGGCGAAGCCCTAACCCTGTTTGTAGAGGGGCTCATGGCCATTACTTTCTTTCTATCTTTGCTTTCTGTTTATTCCGATTTTTTTCTGCATTTTTCACACGTAGGAATCTATCCTTCTGTCCTATAGATGGAAGGTAGCCATTCCTGCCCCTGTAGCAAGGAGAAATCCTTGCTACAGAACTGGCGACCATACCAGGTCAATCCCACAGGATCCCTGGGTTAGTTTTCAAATATTTAGTTTCTTGTTCAGTTTTTTTCCCTAGGTTAATTTTTCTGTTAAATGTAGCTTAGATTGTTGTTTATTTACATTTTCAGTTATTGTTGAGCCTCCTCAAGGCCAATCCAAGCCCAGTTGGCCACAGTACTAGTTACTATTGGCCATTCTGTGATTTGCAAATCACTCGACTGTGCAAAAATGGCCGAACTAAATTTCTGAAAATTCACCTATGTTCAAGCTTGTTTTCTGCCCAAACAATTGAGCCATTTGTGAATCTTCTTGCGATTAAGGGTAAGAGGGCCCATTTTTGAAGTGGTTTTTCAACTGTTTGAGGTAATTCCTCACGGTTTGATCAGAATCCACTTCGCAAAAACAAGACCTTTACAGGTGCGTGACCCATTTTTGGCCTTCACCGTTTGCTTTTATAGGGACTGTTAGTGTGGCTCAGCAGCCTCTATCCAGCATTATAGTTTAATTTCAGTTTCTGTTACAATTTACTTCAATTTCCTGTACAAATAATGTGTAAATTACAAACAAATTTTAATGGCTTAATGAATGTAGCTTAAATAAAATCGGCAATAAAATTAATAGTCTTGCTTACCCTTTCTCCTCTACTCAGTCATCACCCTCCGGGGTATTCTGGGATACGATGAAGAGCAAGCTTGTATAGTCCTAGGTCCTTCATTGAATATTGTTCTAAACTATTAAAACCGGATGACTTGGAAGGTAGAGGGGGTAGAGAAGGAGGGCTTCTCACAGTGCTAAGCGTCCTCCCTGTTGACCAACCTTGCGTCCGAGAGGTGACCTGTGGATCTATGGATGGGCTTAGTCCCATTGTGTTGAAAGCCTAGCACCTTCTCTTGGTTGAAGAGGAATATCAGTGTAAGGTAGTCATCTAGTTAGGCCATCAACATTCAAGGTTAAAAATGTATCTGTTTACAAATTTCTGATTATTCAATGCTTGCACAACAATGCTATGAACTCTACCACAATATGATGAATTCATAAACCATTTGCAGCCACCTAATACCAAAAAGACATAAAAACAAATACACCATACCAAGTAATCAACCCAACTCAGTTCATGACGTTGAGAGAGCCTTAAAATTTACCAATTTACACTAAGTTCAAACAAATCCACAATCTTTGAGGACATAAGTCCCTGACTGATTGAACTATGGGAAGTACTTGGGCTCAGCCTAGAAACTCATTGTGAGGAGTACCATGGGAACCCCAAAGTAGCTAGCCGCTGAGAGGAATTTCCAAGCGAAACGGGCAACGACCCCCATCGATTGAGTAGAAACGCCCATGAGGAAAAAACCAAGCACTGTCTTCTGGCAGTCTTGGTGGCCGAGTGACCACCTACAGCCAATAGGAAGCCATTGAAACCAGGGTCCAAACATCATTCCCATCAGTTTGATAAACATCTAACACAATTGATCCCCCACGCTCTTCCTCATGACTAAGAGGCGAACCACCACCATTCGGGACATTAAACCGACATCGTCGAAACCGTTCTCAGTGATCTCCCACACCATCAAAAGGCCACACAGCCTCTGATTCAGATTTAGACCCATACGAGTCTGAACCAGACCTCCATACTGCACCATCAAGCCCCACTGCTGGTGCAAATCTGGATCCATTTTCCGGAATAACCATAGCAAGTGGACCCATGTCCACACCACAACCTATCACCAACAACCCTGTAGGTGGCCCAAGCATAGTCATGCAAGCTGTCATCAATCAGTTGCCACCACCCATAGTGACCAGCCAAGCTGGCCCACTTGCAACACACAAGGCCAATGGCCCTTCCACACACACTGCCCCTCCTGCCACACAGGGGGGCAGTGGACCATCCGTTTACATTACCCCTACTATCATACATGGGGGCAATGTCCCCTCCACCCACACTATCCCTCCCACCACAATTGGGGGCATTGGCCCATCTACAATGGCACAACCAATACCCCTAGTTATGTAGGTACATTATGCACCTGCAAACCCCACCACCATCCCTTCCCCATCTCACATCAACTTGGGGTCCAATCTGCCTTTCATGGCTCATCTTAACTTGCCTGATTTGACTCGATTGACAAATGACCCCATTTGCCATCAATATTTTTGGCCTCCAATGCCAACTAAGCTGCCATCAGACATCCCCAAGTTTGAAGGCAAGGCAAGGGAATGTCCCCAAAACCATATTATGACATTCCATCTATGGTGCTCGTCCAACAGCATCATAGACGATTCCATTAGGCTGAGGCTATTCCAACGTACCCTTACAGGTGTCGCAGCCAAATGGTACATTGAGCTATCACAGGCTAAATATCCAGATTTCAACTCCTTAGCTTTCATGTTCCTACAGTATTTCCAACTCCTTGTCAGATATGACGAAGGGGTGGAGATCCTGTTATCCTGTCGCCAAAGCTCTACGACACATATAACCGACCACATCCATGAGTGGCGGCGATGTCGCAGCTTATGTAAAATCCAACTTGACGACAGGATCTTCTTGGATTGGTTCCTCAAGACCTTGCTCCTACCCATAGCAAAGGACATCGCATCCGAACATCCCTAATCCGAAGAGGAAGCCATACTGAAATCCCAACAGTTTGACCTTATCTACGCCCAGTCTGGATATCTGTACACCATCATTCCAGACGCCGCCCGTCCAAACACCTCCTATCGAGTTGCACCAGGGGCATCCCATGCTGTGGACGACATCATAGGCTTGGTCTCCCAATAGCCACAACACCATCCGACACCACCTGCCATTACACCACAACCAAGCAACACTACTAGTGTTTCTTACCAAAACCAAGCTCCGGACTATGCAAGAATGATGTCCCAGTCCGGAGCAACAACTTCCTATGCACAACCTGCGCCACCGCAATAGGCTCAGGCCATGGCTTGGCTAACACAGCAGTATGCGGGGCAAAAGCCCACATTTGTGGCACTGCCACCCCCACAAATCTACTACGCACCACCAGTATAAGCAGTTCAAGCCCCCTCCCCCACTCCACCCGCTCTATTGGGACAAGTGTTCGCACAACAAAACCGTTCCAACCAGCCTGCCCCCAACAATCAACAAGGGCAAACTAGAAATAATCGGCCTCGAAACCAAGCCAATAACCAACCGCATGGAGGTGTTCAACAACCAAACCCTCCCAACAATGTCACAGCAAAGCGACCCGCCCAAAACCCCCCATGACAGAATGCACCAAGAGGCAACGCCCCGTTGCGCACAAACCAACCATGCACACTCTATGATGTTTATGGGCACTACACATTCGAGTGTCCCCTCATGGGTTGTGCTAAGCAGGCCATTCAGAATGAATTTCAACAGGCTGTCAATGCTACAAATCAATCCCAACCAAATCCAGCACCACAAGGACCTCCTCCTATGGTGCTTCAAAACCCACTACCAGTCCAAGGATTGGTGGCAACCGCTCCCCCTCCCCAACCCAATCCCAATGCTCTGGGGGCACCTCCCGCAGCAGAAACAGGTGTTCACCACCTGCTAGCCATGACGACTGAAGAGGTCAACTTACAAACTAGACGAAATCAGTACAGTACCACCACCGAACCCGCTGACACATCAGTGAAATATATGTCCAAGTCGGTCAACGCACCTCTTCAATTACCCCCTTTCCCCTGCCCCGCGATACATTGAGTGGCCAACAACACCACAGCTAGAGCCGCTATTAGCTAGCATTATGGATGATTTGGCCCAAACACCAACAGCCATGTCCGCTCTGGAGGTACTCAAAATGTGCCCAACACAGCGAAAAGCATTACTAGCAGCCGTGGGGGCCGTAGACCCCTCCAACTCCAAGTTGATCATGTTCGACACGGAGAATGGAGAACCATGCATGCCATTGGCCATCGCCTTCCAAATCCCAGTATCTATCCGAAACTTGGTTGTGCACCGGTGCATAGTAGACAAGGGGGCATCTACGTGCGTTATGTCTACCCTGGTTTGGCAGAAACTAGGATCACCAATTTTGCAACCATCGTCCACAACTCTATGGGCTTATGATGGCCATCCCACTAAAGCCCAAGGAATACTCCCCCATGTCCCCATCACATTATCTGGGAAGACAGCGCTGATCGACATAGAGGTCATCAACGCTCAACTGGACTATAACCTTCTCCTCAGAAGAAGTTATATGTATGCCATGAGAGCAGTAGCATCAACTGTCTTCCGTCTCATGATGTTCCTCCATGAAGTGAATATTGTGACGGTTGATCAACTCACTTATCATGATCTGCAAGGGTTAACAGCACCCGCCAACGTTATCCCTACCATCACCACCATTGAGCCACAAGGGACGACTACACATGCTAATGTTGTCCCTGCAATAAACACTATGGTTGACAACACACTAGCTTACCCATTGTTGAATGTGGGCCCTGGGTTATTTGTTGATCCCACCATGAAGGTTCCTTTCCCCTCAGTGTCACCGCCACCGACACAAAATGAGATTGCGAACTTGTGCATGGTCTCATCCAGCACTGCTGCACCCAAAAAACAACCGCAGCCGCAGCCCCAACCAAAATCACAACATCGTTCACAGCCGCAACACTAACAACAGCCACAACATCACCCGCAGCAGCAGCATTTTACGCAGCCGCAGCCACAACCGCATCCCCACATGCAATTGTTAGGGAGTTATTTGGGCTCATCTCCAGTCCATACGATTCCCTTCCTCTTCCCCCCGCTTGGTGTCATGAGCAAGCCGGTAATGGCTACCTTAAGCCTACCCAAATTTACATTGGGAATTCCGGTATGGTATCTTGATCCACCGGCTCAACCAGCAATGCCCCAGGTTGTTTTAACCCCGATGCAACCCATCGCAGTCGAGTCTCACCCTCCACCCGGTTCGCAAAAGCCAACCACTACACCTGCACCCGCACTACCCCACCCGAAAAGGGCCAAAGGAAAGAATGCCAAAGCCACCGTAGAACCTCGACAGATCCCGCCTTGCACCATATGTGGACAACAGGGCTATCCAACTCAGAATTGCCCTGAAATTCCAATGATCCATGCGCATTTGGATTCCATGGACACAACCGAAAACCTCCCCGTGGTTGAACTTCCAACCACGCCAATAGTTAGAAACAAGTCACTGAGAACAAACCATGCTTGCACCCTCTGCGGTTTGTTTGGACACTATTCTCACCATTGCCAAGACTTGCCTGAATTTCGAATGGCTTTAGCTGACCTCCGTCAACATTCCCTTGAATCTAAGATCATCTTGATCGAAGAAGTTCAGCCCCCACCTCCTTCTTCAGACACGATGTCCATCTACATGATTTCCATTTCTGCAGACCCTCTTTTCTCCACCACCACCAACGGTCCATCAAACCTGTCTCTTCCGTTGTTTCCACAACCGCAGCTCCATCTGCAGCCGCAACCTCAACCTCAGTTACCGGGGAAACAGTGGGGTTCATTCCCAATCAACATGATCCTTTTCCTTTTTCTTTTCCTTTTCCTTTTCCTACCATCTAGGATCATGAGTAAGTCTGTCTTGCCAATCCGCAATCTATAGGTTTTCACACTTGGATATCCTATGTGGTACCTTGAACCACCTACCATACCTCTGAGGCCCCAAGATATGTTGACTCATGTCCAACCAATTGAGATGATGTTGCACCTACCTCCAGGTCCATCAAAGACTCCTTTTGTCTCCAGGCCTTCCCCTCTTCCTCCAACAGAGACTGGGGGCAAGGCAACCAAAGCCACAACCAATACCATTTTCATGATATCTAGCACCAGTTTCCCTTTCGCCTCGTCGGTTGTGGAAGATCCACTTGATCTATCCTGGCACCATTTACACAATGTCGAAGATATATGTAAGACCGCCTTCGGTTTTACCCCATTCCATTTAAACCATAGTGTGGAAACGGTTCTTCCCATTAAAGACCAGATTTCATCATCCCGCCTTGCCAATGAACTTCGTCTCGGCAAGGGGGCATACCTCTTTGTTGACTCAGATGGTCGACTCTTGAAGAAGCTACGCAACGGGCTCCACGTCAAGAGAGTCTATGCCTAATATAACCACTATGAGTCCCTTATAGCGTAGTTTTTTCCCTTTCTTGTTTTTCAACGTTTTTTAGCACAAGTCAGGGGCAACATCATCAGCTGCTAATCCAAAGTCACCCGAAACCGGTTCGAGACACCTCTCATACCTTCAGGCTCAAATTTCCATCTCCTTATGAGACCATCATCTCAAGTTTAAACAAACAAATTTCAGGACCGCTCCTCGAAAGTTACCTCAATTTACGAGCCACATCATGGTGATACAAGTGTCTGTGGACCTATACTTGCGTCACACTTGCCTACCGCTACTCATGTGGGTTTTCGGGCCACCGCCCGTTAAGGGTTACCATGTTTTTAGTTTTGTTTTGTATTTTAACACATAGTTGTCTTTTCTATCCATCGCACCTCACGCGGACCTCTGGACCACTGTCCACAAAATGATTT
This sequence comes from Pseudotsuga menziesii, assembly GCA_001517045.1. Taxonomy (NCBI): domain Eukaryota; kingdom Viridiplantae; phylum Streptophyta; class Pinopsida; order Pinales; family Pinaceae; genus Pseudotsuga; species Pseudotsuga menziesii. The sequence continues at coordinate 184,236 of LPNX011140182.1, forward strand.
AATTTTCTTGCATGTATTTGGCATAGAAGTGCCCCCGAACTTGCACTCACATCACATGTATTCAAGTCTATCCACCGCAACAAACACACGTGCTCTCCTGACCTCTGTTTGAGAGCCACCTCAGTTTGCGTGCCTCTGCCGCACCGACTCGTAAGCCTCTACCGCGATTTATCCCACGCATGTATTGGTATGTTTGAGAGCCTTCTACTCCATCCATACTGCGCGGATGACCTTTGGACCTTTGTCCACCGTCCCGACATGGGGCATCGCCTATGCCACCGCAATCGGTTGAACACACTGGAGTTTTGTTTAAGCTCTTTTCTTACTCTTAAAAACAATGGAAAGATTGCCGAACACAGCTGCTTCCTTTCCCACTCGCTAAAGTATAGGAAAGGGCATCTACATCGTCTCGTTTACCTCCTTTTACGGACCATGTAGACCATCAATTGAAAAGGAATTCCTTGGCACACTCAAGCCAAGACCATTCCCCTCTGCATACTTTTATGCTTTCTCGGGCAGAGCATCCGCGCTTTACGAAAAAGCTCACCATGGGTTGTCGTTAAGCTCTTTTCTAGCCTTTGCATCAAGAAAAGATTGCCGAGCAAACTTGGTTTCGTTCATGCTCGTAAAAGTATCTGAATGATCGTCCAGTCAGTATAGGTTTAACCTTTTCTGGTCTGATTGGACTACCAATGGTAAAGAAGTCTCTCATCCCCTACAGGATGGGCGAGCTCTCCTATGTATACTTTTATCCTTTTTCAGGCACAAGAGACTACCAATGAAAAAGAGCCCCCATTGGAGTCTTCTTTGTGCTTTCAAACTCTCTAAAATTGAAAGCACCATTGAGCATTTACTTTCTTGGGCTCGCAAAAAATCCACGAGATCGTACCATAACAGTGTCCCTAGAAACCACCCCACAGAAAATAGTTTGGGAACATTCCCCCTTTGGGTCGCCTTTGTTCAGAGTACTTTGCAATGTGTATTCCTTAGATCCTATCAATATCAAAAGCGTCTACCTTCTCCAAGTATTTCCCATTTGCAGTGACATTCTCGGTATTACATCCATGATCCCCTTCCCATGAGTCAGTTTCATTTGCTGCCTGGTCTGCCATGCCGTCATACTCTAAACAAAGGAAGTTTGAGTCTACTACACTCCCCTGCCCCTGTTCAACTCTTTCCCTCTCCCCCCCATTCAGTGGGTCAGTCTACAAATTGTCTCACACCTTTTGGTTATCTCCCTCGCGCTCCTGGTCAAGGAAACATCATTGCCTTAACTAGGGGCAGGTCTCCCTTTGTCGACGACAACACATACATTCTAGAGGATAGACCCAGAGGTCCCTGTATCCTGGTTTCATTAACCTCGTTGATGAGTTCCTTGGACCACTTGAGAGGAGTCCTTAGTGCATCTCGAGATGGTTGTGTCTCACATGCTTGACTCCAACTACATCATCGCACTGTTAATATTCGTACAGGGTTGGTCCACATAGTACTTGGTCGAAGACCTCGGATATCACCTGACTCTAGCACATTGATGAGTCTATTCAAGGGACCTAAACAGGTTATGTCCCTTGTGATTTTCAGGTTGCACTGGAGACAGTGTTCATAAGCCCAACAGTGCTTCTATATAGATTTATGATTGATGCAGTATACTTGTACCACAGAGACTCTGTATCTAAACCAGGGAGTCCATACAACTATGTACCATCCCAGATCCAGCACACTATTAGTCATGAAGATATAGCATTCCATGAGAATGCCACGGGTCCAATGTACCAGATCAGTATTGTATTCAGCCTCACATTTAGGCAACCATTATTGTACCATCAGTTGTATATGATCGGCTCTTATATTTTAGAGCATAGGTCAAATTATTCTTTTGACATTGTCACGAGCATGGGGATTCCCGCCTCATCCATGTACATGTCACACATTATTTGTATCTCACCCATTGATAGGAACCATATTAATACAAAAACCAAAAGCCACCATGCCCCAGCCCCAGAAGCACCACCTCTATGCAGCGAATCCTATGATGTTCGTCGGCCATACGATGAGCTCCTGCCCTCACACATCAGGGGGCAATTTGTTAACTCGAAAAACCCCTCATTCAGCTCTACATGGCCTACACCACCCAAGGACACCCATCCACGACCCTCCATTAGACCCCCACACCCTAAAAAAGGCTTAAGGATGAAGAAAATGGCTTAAAAACCCTAAAAAGGAGCCTAAATAACTCTCCTAGGGGCTAAAGCCTCCAAAAAGGGGCTAAAACCCTAAAAGGAGCTAAAGTTAGGGCGAAAGGGGCTAAAGCCCGAACTAAGGGCTTAAAACCCTAAATCCCAAAAAAAGCTATAAAAGGAGGGTGGGGGGTCACTCTCAAAACACTCCTCTCTTGCATACTGTTATGCTGCCCATGGATGCCTTGAGACCTCTTTTCCTCTCAAGCCACCCACATCCCCTTCTCTTCCACTCACATTCCCCCATTGAGCCATAGCTCCTCCTCCATTGCTGAGTGAGATAGAGAGGTGCTTCCTTCCAGCCAGGGCATGGTGGCCCATTTCACCAAAGGAGAGGTATAACATTCTTTGCTTATATGTTTTGTTTAGTAGTTTAGTTGTTTTCTGACCCATGTCTCTTTGTAGGTTTGATTTCTAACATGTTTTTGTTGGTTTTTAGTTTCTAATAATTGTTTGCAGGTTGCCAAGGTGAAGCCCAAACCCTATTTGCAGAGGGGCTCACGGCCATTACTTTCTTTTTGTCTTTGCTTTTTGTCTATTCCATTTTCTTTCTGAATTTTTCACATGTAGGAACCTACCCTTCTGTCCTATAGACAGAAGGGAGCCATTCCTTCCCCTGTAGCAAGGAGAAATCCATGCTACAGGAAATATAGAGTGTAAGTAAACGATAAGTTGTATGTATCATTTCTACTTCATAAAAAATGTGGATTAATTGATAGGGTTAGGCGTGGTAACATCCCCCATAAAATAAACATTATTTGTAATATTTGAAGTTGTTTTATTTTTAATGAGACTGGATGGATCTGGAATCCGCCAATAAGTACTTGGAGGACAGATGTAACTAAAAACATTATGCTTTTAATGAAATAGTGAATGATGGGTACATCCATGTTGAATGAATAAACTATGCATGTGAGAATGGGGGACGTGGAAGAGCAACCTCATGGAGCTTACACTAGGTGTCAATGTGCCATGATGGTGCTAGACATGCCCTGGAAATTAGGGGATGTAGTGGAAGGAGGAAATTTCTTAGGGAATGGTTTGTTAGCTGCAAAAGACCTAGGAAAAAAAGAAACCGAGACGATAAAAGGAAGCATACGGGAGGAGGCAGATGGCTACGAAGTTTGTGGGGAAAAGATGAATACTTGCTGTGTGAGCACTCTGTGTTAGGAAAGCTGAAAGAAATACTTGCTGTGTGATCACTCACTGTTAGGAAAGCTGAAAGAAATATTTGCGACATGAGCACTCGTTGTTAGGTAAGCTTAAGGGAATACTTATTGTGTGAGCACTCTATGTGAGGAAATCGTTTTCTCACTTGGAAACTGAACCTCAGGTTGGCTTTCACCACTCTTGGCATGCATAGTTTAGCTCGAGGGTGATTGAGGACAAAAAAAAAACTGGTCTTAGTCTACGGTTGGGTGGAACGTGGTTGTTCCTTCTTCATTCGGCTTGCCGTACAAACCACGTTCCTTCAAATGTTTCAATAATTGTAGACTGTTGATCTTAGGGTATATCTATATATGTCTATATGTGTGTTTTGAATGCTAAGGAAATGATAAGTACTAGTTCTTAGGTTTCTAGATGAAAATGTTGCTTATGGGGTAGTTAGCTCATGCTCTATCTCAAACGACTGGGGTTTGCATTTGGGCGTATGATTTCTATTAGTGTAACATTGTTTTTTGTAAAGATCATACTTGAATGCTTTATAATACTGTTATAGCTGATTTTACCACTCCATGTGAATCACACTTGTATGGCCTTCCCCTGTCCCTCTGTAGACTTCTTAGACCCCATTGGACTATTTTTTGTCCTTTGATGTTTCCTTGACCATCCCTAAAAACATGTGAAAAATGATACACACGACTTTTAAACCCTTAATCCTGTATATACGCGGGTTTGACCCCTAAAACCATGTACATCGGGATGTGTGCATAATCCAAATACTTTTGGAGTTTTCCTTGACATGGATCCGACTCACTTGACTCCTAGCCTTCCCTATGCCTTGAGATCGCTTGGATTCGACCTTTCATTACGACTTTGAAAAGTTATATAAGGAACTCTATGGTACATTGAAGGCATATGAGAGAATTGAGAGCAAAGAAACTATAGTCCATTGTTGCCGAAACTTATGCTTGAGTCTGCATCCCTTTGTCCCTTGGAGCACTTTTGTGTTCTTCCCAAGCTTGCCTTTTGCTTGTGAGCTTGCTATCGAAAGATGGAGGATTGAGGTGGTGGAGGCCCAAGTGGAGGATTCAGTTTCTCCAATTCGCAGATGTGCCGATAGAGGTTGTATCCATTGTAATCTCTGATTTTATATTAATAGAAATATCTTTTCTTGTCCAATAATGTGTGTTTGAATGAATATTTTATCCATGGATGTTTTCAAATGCTTATACATTGTTGATTATATATGCTAGAATAGATCTAACACCAATATATATAGTATGCTTGTATTGTTTACTTGTTGTTGAGGAAGTAATCTATCAATTCAAGCTGAAGTTGGAAAGCTCATTGGGGATCTACTTCAACTGTCCGGAATAAGGTACGAGGTCTGATCCTTTAGTGTTAGATATTTAATTTCTATTGCATATTGGAAATGATTGATTTCTGGAGTCAAGCTGTTTGTTGTGGTACCCCAAGCCATAGGAATTTCTCTTTGTAACAGAATTGGCAACTTTGATGGGGAGTTCCTAGTAGTTGTCCTTTGGGGGTTTTCTATTGGCATTCAATGACTTTGAATTGCTCTTTCTCTCTTGTTTCTGTATCGGGTCTGGGGGCATGTTTGCCTGGTACTATCTGATTGGTGTGAAGTTTGTCTCAGCTTGTCTGTTTGCCTTGATTTTTATGCACCTTTCTTCTTGTATGCGAGTTTTGAGCTCACAGTCGCATATACACGCGGTTTACTCTACTATTTCCACGTATACACGCGGGTTTACTGTGAACAGTCGCGTATGCCCTTAGTTTTTCCTTTTAGTGGAAGCTAAATGGCTGCTGGGTGAGTTGTGATGATTGCTGAGTCTCCTTTGATACTGCCAGAGTCTGTATACACCTCTATTTCTAACCAGAGACGTTTTCTTTAGGGTAACTTTTTTTTTTAAGAATGTTCTTGTCATTGCATTTTCGATTTTTTGTTTTGGGATTAGTGCATAAGATTTCTTTTACCTTAGTGCTTTGCTTGAGTGATGCTTGAGTGTGGGGGTTGTAGAATCATTCTTTTGCTTTTTGTATCTCATTTTATTTCAAAAAATCCAAAAATATTTGCTTATCATCATGCATTGCATTTTGCATTTTGCATAGTACTTGCACTAGATTTGCTTTGGAGTATTAGTCAGGATTTCATATAGGAAAGCTTGTATTTATCATTTGAAGAAAATTGTGCATTTCATGTAGTATCATACCCTATTTTCATGGACACAATGCATTTGCATTGATTGTTAGGTGTGCATTTTACTTCATGTTGTGTCATAACACCATTAGTTGCATGGCCATATCCCTCTTTTGAGTAATAAAGCCAATTAAAATCAACGCTTAATTAGAATGAACTACACTATTTTATTTGATAGGGTTCACCAACAAGATTAGGTTTTAGGGTCTTGGAATAGTTCATTGTGAGTAAATTCTCCAAGACCACTAAACAACAACATGTATGTGTCTGTCCAGTTGAGTGTGTGAAATCCTTGGTATAACCAGTGTTTCTCAGGATCCTCCTCTCAAAAGGGAGTTAAGCACGAGGCAGTGTGAGCGGTTATTGATTGGGATGACCCCTAGTCATAACTGAGTAGCACCAGAGATATTTCCAGAATTGTATTCGTATCTAGGGGCTCTTTCGAGAGTTTCGGGCTTTGCTACCCTGCCCATACGATCAATCCCGCCTGCGACTGTCCACCTGAGCATTGATTATATTGAGGTGACCTTAGTGGCCTTACCTAGGATATTGAGGGGGTACTTTGCAGGGGTTATTCTGCAGGTGTCCCATCCAGGTTGGGGTCAGACAACACAGTCGCTTTACGCATTGAAACTAAGGGCCACAATAATTGGTTACGTACCTCTGCTTGTTGTGTATGGGAGTCTCAAGCCTCTCCTAGGCGAGACATACCTGCTTCATTCGGGAGCTCACCTATCCTACTCTTGATTGCTTGCATTTGGATTTAGATTTTATTGGTGATTGCTCTATGCACGATATCTTGCCTAGGGTTTGTGTAGATAGAGAGTCTTTTCTATTTTTTGAGTCATTGTGTATTTGGGTGCAGCTCCTTGCCGTTCTCGTTGTTTAGCAGGACTTCCGCCTTCTACATCTCCTCCTTCTTTGGGAGAGATAAATAGACAATCCAGGTGGACTACTTTGCACAATGATTCACACACCATGGGAGACCATATAGAAGGTATTCCTGAACCACCTTCTCCCATTCATGTGGAAGATGGGGAGTTTACTCCTAACTATGATCTTTCACCAAACTTGACTGAGTTAGGTCCTGTGATTTCTGAGATAGGAACCTTTCATGATAGACCTACTTACTCTAGGGTTGATTCCCCATTGACGCATCCCTGGTATGGAATGCTGGAGGATGATGAGACTCATTTTGAACCCGCAAGCACTAGTTATGGTAGTTATGGTATGTCTGGTTTTCCCACACACGATTTGGCATTTCATGTCGAATCTGAGTTTGAGCCTAACACTATGCCTAGGGGAACTCTCATTCCTTACCATGCAGAGAGGTTTGGGAGCACTAGTCACATTGCATCTTCCATCTCGGTGGTGGAAGTTACATCACATATTCCTCTTAGGTCTAGGGTTAGTGATCCTATTGGGATACCAGATCTGAGATGAGTGACTATAGGGAATAATACGTACTTAATTACACAGATCCCTTCATCCTCTATCCCTAGTTCTTCGAATGTTCACCCTCCACCTCATTCACATGGTCCTTCAGGCCGAAACGTTACTACGAGTTATGTCCATACTACGGTTACTAGACCGGTTGTGTCTTAGCTTCATGCACCGCCCGTTGTTTTGGGAGGTCATGTTCATACTTCTAGATGTCACATTCCTACTTTTGGAATGTATATTCCTACTTCCGGAGCATATGTTCCTACTTACGGAGTATCTCATGGGACATCTCATGCGATGACTTATGGACCCTATTATGGGATGCAGTATGGACAGGGTTCTTCACCTTATGGGGGCAGGTATCAACAACCTGCTTACTCTCCAAATTACGGCTTTGTAGCTCCTAATAGTCAAGGTACACCACACTATGGTGCTTCCATGCCACCCTATATGGTCAAACGGGAGGAGGGCACTATGGCCAAGGCCATGGTGGTAATCAGACCTATGTGAATCAGAACTATCAGGGAGCGGTCCATCGACCTCATCATCCTAGGCTCTCTTTCCTCGCGACGCTGAATCTTTTTGACTTGTCAAGATTGACGAACGATCTTGTAGTTCATGACCCGGCTTGACTGGCTGTCCCTACTAAGCTTCCCTCAGACATACCCAAGTTCGAGGGAAAACCGGAAGAGGATCCGAGCAAACATGTTACTACCTTTCACCTATGGTGATCTTCAAATTCCTTACACTAGGACTCCATCCGTTTAAGGCTGTTTCAACGCACCCTTACAGGGACTGCCGCAAAATGGTATATAGAGCTACCTAGGGGGGCATTCGCTTTGTTCGATGACCTAGCGATGACTTTTCTTAACCACTTCTAGCTACCAATGCGTTATGATGTTGGTACTGAACTCTTGTCGACATTTCGGTAGGATAAGGCCACACATATCTTGGATCATATACAAGAGTGGCATAGACGGAAGAGGTTAATTAAAGCCTTTATACCACCGAAATTCCTCCTCGAATGGTTCCTTAAGTCGTTATGCCATATATAGCGAAGGATGTTTCTACATCCAAAGTGTAGAATGAGGAACAAGCGATTTTTAGGGTGTAGGAACTGAACTTGATTTATGCTCAGTCCGGTTTGTTATATGAGATCATTCCTAATGCTCCGCGTTCTAGTTTCGACCCCAAAGTTAAACCTGGACCACATGCCGATGGAATTGTTGGTTGTGCGAGTGCCTGCAGATTTGGTTGCAAAACAAGTTAGTCAATTTTCAATCAACCAATCTGCTTCGGGACAAGCCACAGCTTCATCTCAACCCGCCCAAACGGCGAGTGTACTTTCGGTGCAATCGTCGGACCAGAAGGGTAACCAGTAGCCCGGACGGAATAAAAATAAGGGTAAGAATAATCGTAAGAGTGGGAATAGAAATGAAAATGCTAATAATAATGACAAGAATTCTCGTAATGCTGGGGGGGACAAGCAAGCTAAACATAAGGTTAAATTCCCTTGCAAGTTGTGTAAGGACGATCACCTCGCTTACGTGTGCCCTCGTATCGATGAAGCCTTGAGATTCTTGGCACAGGGCCTAGCTACGCTAACTAACCCTTTACCTCACAATAAAAATATGAACTCGAGGACCCATGATCAGTTTGGTGGTGACCAAGATCCGCCGGAGGGTAGTGGTCGTGGTTGCATTAACATGGTACATGCTGCAAAAGTTGTGACCCATGCAAAGGACTATGGTTCGTCACAACCCAGCCCAGGAGAGGAACCTGATCCACTAGGGTCTCCTTTGCATATTGAGAAACCTGTGGATAAACCTAAAGCTACACCTCGCATTCCTAAGGGAGTCCTTAAGCGTTCGGGGCACAATCCTAATGCCCGAGCCGCCCAGCACTATTCAGTTGTCGAGGATTTGAGCCACACTTCTTGTGTGATGTCTGCATTGGAAGTGCTTCAGAGTTGTCCTTTGCAAAGGAAGGCTTTGCTTTCTACCCTTGGTGTGAATGATGATTATTCTTCCTCCGTGATTAAATTTGAAACCGCAAGACTTCAACCTCGCTTGCCTTACTATGTGTCTCTTTTGATTCATGTAGAATGTCTTAACATGACTGTCAAGCGCACTGTGATTGACGAAGGCACTGCCGCTTCTGTGATGTCTTTATCATGTTGGAAGGGTTTAGGTTCCCCCGAGCTGTCTAAATCAGTGACCATGTTAACTGCGTTCGATGGGAGATCATTTAGGCCGCACGGCATCCTTCCTTCCCTTAAGGTCCGTTTGGGAGGGAAGACCGTTGCGATAGAGGTCGAGGTGGTTGATGCGTCCCTTGACTACAATCTCTTGCTGGGTAGGAATTGGATGTATAGTATGCAAGCCATTGCTTCTTCCCTATTTCATGTTGTATGCTTTCCATTTAACGGGAAGATAGTCATGATTGATCAAACGACATTCAAGAATCCGTCTGTTATCACATCTTCGGGAACTTCGATCCCGATCGTTGACCACTCTCAGCTAGCAACTGGGAGTGTGGGTGTAGGCATGTATCCATCCCTCATGGGAAGCTTTAGTTGTCATGCACCGATCCTTATGATAGGGTCTAGTTCCCGTGAGGCTTCGACATCTATGAGATCGGTGTCTTTTCGCACGAGTCATATGGAAGATCCTTGGATTATTCCTACACCGAGTACTCTGAGGGAGCCCATCATGACGAATGTTCCGTTGCCTGCAACTATGGTAGCTTATCAAGCTAATATTGAGTGTGTTGCAGAGCCTAGTCCTTCCTCTTCATGGATGGAGGAGGAGGACCCTTATGTGCTGCCAGCATGGGCAGTGCAGTCTTCTCACGTGCATGACTACCTTGATATTGTTTTCCCTTCAGATGAAGCGATTATTGAGGCTATGTCAGGAGTTGAGCCACCATGGGAGGAACTCCATCATAGATCTTACTTTATTCCCGAGCTTGACCGCTTGGAGCATGAGGACTTTAGGGCGGTTCTTAGTGAGAGAGTTGGTAGTCCTATGGTTTCATTAAGCTCTCATGGTCCAATGGATGATGGAAACATGGCAAACATATCTTCAATGATTCCTATCAATATCTCTCGTGATCCTGGCAGGATAGAGAATGTCTATATTGGGGCAGAATGTTCCCATGCTGAGATTCAAGAATACATCAAGCTATTTAAAGAATTTCGTGATATCTTTGCTTGGTCTTACGACGAAATGCTAGGTATCGACCCTCGTATTGTCGAACATGAGATTAAGACTTATCCCAACGCTAAGCCTGTTTGAAAACACTTGTGTGCGGTGAATCCTAGGAAAGCACCTGCGATTAAGGCAGAGATAGAAAAACTGTTGAAAGCCGATTTTATCTATCCCGTTCCCTTGACGGAGTGGGTTTCAAACCCTGTTTCAGTGGATAAGAAGCAAGGAGCGATCCGCATACATACTGATTCCCATGATTTGAATCGTGCCTGTCCTAAGGACAATTTCCCCACACCATTTATTGATCAGATTTTGGATGAGTGTGCGAGTAGCGAGGTTTTTTCCTTCATGGACGGCTTTTCAGGATATGATCAGATATAAATTAAACCTGAGGACCAACATAAGACTGCATTTATTTGTCATTGGGGAACGTTTGCATATCAAAAAATTCCTTTTGGCCTTAAGAACATCGGGGCTACTTTTTAGCGGGAAATGACCTTGATCTTCCACGATCTCAAGTCAATTATCAAAGTATTTTTGGATGACCTTGCTGCTCATTTTCGTATGAGAATGCATCATTCCTATCACTTGATATTGGTATTCAAATGATGCTGCCATTATTTGGTTAGGTTAAATCCTCATAAGAGCATCTTTTATGTGAAGTCAGGTTGCTGGTTAGGATTCATCGTTTCTAATGAGGGTATAAGAGTCGACCCTTTGAAGGTTGAGGAAATACTTCAGTTATCTCCCCCGAGGAATATTCATCAACTTCAATGTTTGCAAGGCATGGAAAACTTCTTACAAAGATTTGTGGTCAATTTTGCCAATTTGACTAGAGGCTTCATGCATCTGTTGAAGAAGGACACCACCTTTTGTTGGGATGAGTGAGCCCATAAGTCCTTTAATGCGCTCAAGCGATCCCTATCATTAGCTCCGGTGATTAGTCCCCCAGACTATAGCCGTGATTTTCTACTTTATGTGGCCACATCCGTGGAGACGATTGGTATGGTTTTGGTTCAAGAGGATGAGGAGCTCCAAGAGCATGTCATATACTATCTGAGCCAGAACCTTATTGATGCAGAGATTCATTATTCTCATGTTCAGAAGCTTGCTTTAGCTACTGTACATGTGGTTCAACGGTTGAGACATTATATTCTCCTTCACCAGACCTTGGTTGTAGCCCATGTCAATCCGTTTCAATTCGTCCTCACTCGAAGGATGATTTGGGGAAAATATAATAAATGGATTGTCATCCTGCAAGAATTCGACCTCGAATTTGTTTCGGCAAAATCGAAGAAATCGTTAATTTTTGCAGAGCTTATATCAGATTTCCTAAGCGAGGCTGAGGAGTTGGTTTGTGAAGATACATTTGTCGATGAACACATCTTCTTAATCTCAACTTTAGACCCATGGTATGGGGATATCATTATATATTTACAAACATTGAAGGTCCCTACTCACCTCTCACAGGATGAACGACGATGATTACGTCACGTGTCTAAGAATTACCTCATAGTAGATAACACTTTGTACCATCGTGGGGTAGATTCCATTTTACGACGTTGTTTAACTCATGAAGAGGCTGAGGTAGTGCTGAATGATTTCCACGGAGGGGCATGTGGTGGTCATTTATCTGGGCTTTCTATAGCCCAAAAAATCTTAAGAGCGAGTTATTTCTGGCCATCGATATTTAAGGATTGTGTTGATGCGGTCAAGAGGTGCCACCCTTTCCAGGTGTTCGCACATAATATGCACTCGAAACTTGCCCCGTTACATCCCATCATCATCGTTGATTCCTTCACTAAGTGGGGGCTTGATTTTATGGATTGCAACCCAGCTTCAGCTGGGGGGCATCATCACATCGTAGTGGCTATTGATTACTTCATGAAATGGGCTGAGGCTATGCCTACAGTTAAATCCGACAGTGAGACAGCCGTGCACTTCGCAGTCAATTAGATTATTAATCAGTTTGGAATTCCGAAAGAGCTTGTCACTGACCATGGCTCGCACTTTCAAAATCGTATGATGGAAGAGTTGGCATCAAAGTTAGGGTACAAACAAGAGCATTCCTCCTCTTGCTACCCTCAAGCGAATGGACAGGTAGAAGCAGTGAATAAATCACTCAAATCCATTCTCCAATGAACCATCACAAAGAGCAAGAATAATTGGCACATCATGTTATATCTTGCTTTGTGGGCGTATAAAACCGTCGTTAAGATTGCCACGGGTTTTTCTCCATATCAACTTGTACATGGCGTGGAGTCGATATTGCCAGTTGAATGCGAGATTCCTTCTTTGAAGCTAGCCATAGATCTCTTACTAGACACTTCACCATTGGAGGAGCGTTTGGTCCACCTTGAGCATCTTGATGAGCAGCGTCGAGATGCCTTGGTGGCTCTAGAAGTAAATAAGCGTCGCGTAAAGGTCTAGTACGATAAGTCTGTCCGTCCAAGGAGGTTTAGCGAGGGAGACTTGGTCCTTTTGTGGGATCAACGGAAAGAACCCTTAGGGGAAAGAAAGTTTAACCCCATATGGCATGGTCCTTACGTCGTCAAACGTGTGTTAGAGAAGGGCGTTTATGAGTTAGTGGATTATGAGGGAACGACCTTGGGCAGAGCCTAGAAATGGGCTCTATCTCAAGAAGTACTATGGATGATTCTCAGCCAAGGCTGGTTATTGTATATTAGTGTACAATTTTGCATAGTTAGATCTTTTTCTTATAGTGATCAGGCTTGTGATTAGTTTCCATTTCTTTTGGCAGATGTCAATGGAATCTTCCACCTACATAGGATTCGCGGATGGTGCGAGCCGTCACACTCAACACTCAGCTGCTGCTGCTTGGGTGATTTATACTCCTATGGGTCAGGTACTGTCTTCAGGAGGCGTATGTTTGCGGCCATCTTCAAACAATGTTGCTGAATATAGTGTCGTTATTGAACTTCTATGGGATTCCATTTCACATGGAGTTCTCTTTCTTGAGGTATGTCTTGATTTGGAGTTAGTAGTTGTTGTAATGGATAATTCACCTAATAACCTAGGTCTGGGGGTTACCAACATACTATGATCTTGCAGACAATTTGATTATGAAAGCACAAATAGGAAATAGGGAAGTAGCAGGAACTTACTTGTAATAAACGGAGGTTGATCCAAGCTAACTCCTTCCTCTTTGCTTCACTTCTACAATCTCCAGGATAATTCCTCCTTCAACCTGTTAACAAAGATTCTTCCAATATACAGTATGATTCATATATAAAGATGCAGGTTAGGTAAAACACATATCATAATGAAATATAAACATTTACCAAGCCACAACACATGAAACACAATATGGAAGAAGTAATCTGCTTTATTAACAATAATAGAGGGAGTTTAGGTTACAACCCAATGTCTGGATAAGGGACTCCTCTGTCACCAAAGGACTCTGAGTTTCTCTGCTCCAAAGGTTCTGTAGAAAATCCACCAGCATAACTTTGCTCTCCAAGTATGAATATCCAAAACCCTCCCCAAGGCCTCTATTTATCTGAAGGAAATGAGGCAGTTCTCGAAGGTTAGGGAGGTTGCAGCAGTTAATGGGATTAAGGTAAATGAAACAACTAATCTCCCATTAACGCGTGTTTTTAAAAACTAATTTTGAGGAAGATATGAGTGGGTCTGTAGTAAGGCAACCCGCGCATCATGCGTGACTTTGTACAAGAGCAACCTGCGCATAGATGTATGCGCGACCTGCTGAACATAATACCCGCGCATATGCGCAATATGTCAATAGAGATAGTCCCACATGCACTCAAAATCTCAAAATAGCAAAGTAACCAGCTGGGCATATAGGTAATGTATTTCATCATCAACCAAGGTATAATGAAACTAGGCAAACCTCAATCCATAAGTGTCCTTTTGTGTGCCGACCTGAGGGATGTCAGCACTCGGACGGAGAGGTGCCATTCAGCTGTATAACAGATGCCCCCTAATGTGTGAGGTCAGAGGGGAACGATGGCCGAAATACATTATAATACTAACTCGGAAGAAACTCAGAAGTCCAGTGGAGCAGAAGGAGTACCTGAAACCAATACATAATAATGTCATATACAAAGCTATATCTGAGGATGCTATGTTCAATTTACT
>LPNX011140203.1:0-25981 GCA_001517045.1 Pseudotsuga menziesii
TGGTTGCAAGACGACATCTGGTGTCGGCGGACGAACTGGAGGCGAAAGATACCAAACGGGTAATCCTAAGGTTAAACCAGGGAGGCTAAGGGTAGCCATGGCTGGGGCGCTAACCACTCCTGAGGGAGGGAAGAGGAAAGGTATGGTATGTGTGGGTGTGGCACCAATGTGGCGAGGTACAAAAGGGGGTTGAGGCAACAACGGTGGTTGATTACTAGGGGTTCTCGTGTGGTGGGACAGAGTCAATAGGTCGGCCACTTCAGTAGTAGATGACGGTGGTGGGAGAGATGGAAAAGTGGAGGTCATCGGTGTGTCTGAGTAAACTCTGGGCCCCACAGAAGAAACCAAGGAGGTGGTGGTATCCGGAATAAGTTGTTCAACCATGGGGAGAATGGGCCCTATAGAAGAAACGGCTGTGTTGGGGGCACCCGAGATAGTTTATTCAATCATGGGGAGAACATTTTCGGGTGTCGCGGTGGCCTTGGGATCGTAGTACGTGAGTTGGTCAACTTTGACCACGCGTCCCTCATGAGGGAACATCATGATGCGAAAAACGGTAGAAGCAACTGCCCGCATAGCATACATGTAGCTGCGGCCAAGTAAAAGGTTGTAGTCAAGCTGGGCATTGATAACCTCGATGTTTATCAGGACCATTTTACCAGCCAGCTGGACGGGGACATTGGTTAATAGGCCTTATGGTTGAGCTGAACAGCCGTCGTAGGCTCGCAATGCAGTGGAGGACGGTTGGAGAGGGGGGGATCCCATTTTCTTCCAGATGGAGATGGGCATGACACATGTAGAGGCACCTTCATCAATAATGCATCGATGGACGACAAAATTCCAGATGGAGATAGAAACTTGGAATGATAAATTGGAGGGCAAGCGGGGTTCGGATTGGTCCAAATCATATGCCATTAACTACGAATCATTTGAATTGATAGCTCCAATGGCTGAGAGTAAAGTCTTACGCTGCGAAGGGCAGTTTTTCAATACTTCTAACACAGACATGGCTGCGGGGGATTGGGCTAAATCATCGACAATGTTGTAGTTAGATGCAGCTCGCGCATTGGGGTTGTTGTTGATACGGCGAAGTGGGAAACGAGCTGTTTTGGGAGCTCCATCTAGTGGAGGTGGAGGTATACGTAATGCTTGATCAGTGGGATGAGCGTTAGCGGGGTTATTGGCAGGAGGGGCTTCTGGGGTGGAGCCATATTGGTTCCACCGAGTCTGGAGGTTGACCTCATTGGAGGACATCATCAATAGATGGTGGGTACCTGAGTCAAATATGGGTTGATCAGGAGCCGCGTAAGTTATTTGTTGGATGGGCGCATTAGCTGGAGGTGGAGCCAATGGTTCAGTGTTCACTAAGCCTTGGTTTGGTAAGGGGTTTTGCAGCACCAAAGGTGGCTGTTGAGGTTGTGGCGGGTTGGGTGGTGCTTGAGGAGCCGCCTATCCTTGGCGTAGTCTATCAGCAGCCAAAAGTTGTTGAACTCGCTCCATATGGGGGCAAACAAGTGTGGAGTGGCCATAGACCCCGCAAATAGAACAAGGATAGTTTGTTCGCAAATTCCGGCCCCTGCCGTAGTTTTGTTGGCCCTGGTTACGTTGGTTGTTTTGGTTTGGCTGTGGGTTTTGTTGGGCGTAAACTTGCCCTTGGATAGTAGATGGATTCTGAGGTTGGGCAGGTGCGGGAGCAGGCTGCGGTGGATAATATGGAGGTGGAGGCTGCACTGGCGCGGCTACTTGAGGGGGTTGTTGATAGTGCTGTGGAACGGGTTGTGGGTTTGCCGCAGCGGCTGGCTGTGGCTGATAATAATGAGGTTGGGATTGTGGCGGCGCAAGAGCTGGTGCAGCCTGCTGGTGATAGTATGGCTGAGGTGCAACCGGGGAGGGGTAAGCAGAAGTCATATTTCCGAAACACTGAGGTGGACATGAGGGTCCATGGGTATGGTGTTGATGGGGCATGTGAGCATACGAGTTGGTTGCTCTGGACTGTGATGTAGCCCACGAAAGTTCAGGTCCAGGAGTAGGACGGGCTATGGAAAAGGGCTGAGGCTGCGAAGAGAGGCGGCCAATGATGCCATCGGCAGCGTGGGATGCCCCCGGCGCATCATGCTGGGAGGGATCGCCGCAAGGGGCATCTGGTATGATGGTATAAAGATAACCCGACTGGGCGTAAATGAGATCGAACTGCTGGGCTTTAAGGATAGCCTCTTCCTCCGAATGGGGTCTTTCGGCTGCCACATCCTTAGCAATGAGCGGAAGGAGGGACTTGAGGAACCAATCTAGGAAGATCCGGTCATCTAGCTTGATTTTGCATAGGCTACGGCGTCGTCGCCATTCATGGATGTGGTCTGTGATGTGGGTGGCCGTGTTCTGTCTGCATGATGGGAGGATCTCGACGCCTGCGTCATAGCAAACAGGTAACTGGAAGAACTGGAGGAAGGTCGAGGCCAGGGACGTAAAGGTGGTGTGGGTTCCGTGGGGTTGCTCGATATACCATTTGGCAACCGAGCTAGTGAAAGTGCGCTGTAATAAACGGAGGCGAATGGAGTCGTCTACTATGGAATTGGAGGAACACCATAGAGGGTCCTCACCTGCCGTACCCTCAAACTTAGGGATGTCAGAGGGGAGTTTGGTAGGCATGTGGGGCCACACAGGGTTGTGCCAGATGGGGTCGTTGGTTAACTTGGCTAGGTCAAGTAGGTTGAGGCTAGCCATGTATGGCAAACTGGATGGAGGGTGTGACACGGTAGTGGGTTGGACCACGTTGGGGCCCATGCCCCCAGGTGGATGGGTCATGTGAGGGATGTTACCCCCAAGTGGGGGAACTACGGTGGCATGAGAAGGTCCTGCGCCACCAAGGGCGGTAGGAGTTACTAATGGAGTGGGTATGGGTATTCCTGCCGTGGGAATAGGTACGGTGAGGGGAATGGTAGACGGGCCTCCCGTGGAGGGCATACCCATGATAGGTGTGGTAACTGGTATAGAGGCGGATGTACCACCGGTGGTCCCTATAATGAAGGGATTAGGATTCACGCCAGCCATGGGGCTAGTGGGGGCAGTGTAAAGAGTGTTCTTGGAATCTGGTGACGGAGTCCTATGCTGCTGACGAGTGGATTCGAGTGACAAGGCTCGAGATCTACGGTGATGACGGGTGGTGTCGAGTGAACCGTGCTGTGGGGGCTCGCCTCTGAGGCGACGAGAATGTCTCGAAGAGTCAATGGTGACAAGTGGTTTTCAAATATGTGGGTTGTGGTGTCGAAAAACAACTCAAAAACCCTAATGCAACCGTGTGTGCAGAAGGAGAGCTTGAAAAATAAGGCACTCAGGCCAAAAAACAACTCAAAACACCCAGTGTAACTGCGTGCTACAATAGGCAGAGTGTCAACAAAGTGGTTAGAACACCAATAAGTAGCCGGTTTCCTAAAAAAGAAAAATCGGTGGACTCATTAGACCAAGAGGAGGTAAGGGAGCATGCAAACACCTAACTAATAGTATTATGACTCAACTAAGTATATCCTCTGCAAGGTGATGAAATCCAAGTCAGACAATATAAATAGGAAAGTCAAATGGCTAAAGTATCCCCCTACCGGGAGGGACACCGGGTATGCAAACCTAGAAGTATGGCAACTAAGATACCCCGTTCATGACACGTCTAGGAAGGTAAATCTGTCGCTTGGTCCTTTTACCGCAATAATCCCTATACAAGGGTATTCCGAGAACTGCGAAAGGTAGCCCTTCAGTTACTGAATGGAGTTCGGTATTCCACTCAGACCTCCAGAACCAATCTCACGACTTCAACCCTCCTAAGGGAGAGGCCTTCTGATAATCTGGTTGTGACCGTGTCAAAAAATACTAGGGGATTTTGGTTCCCTAAAGGACAACAACTATGTCTCAAGTGTAAATAACCAAGGGGTGTTATTGGAAGCCTATCCCCTTAATCCTACCGAACTACAAAAATTATTTTATGTTCCCCAAGTGGGGTTAGAATGTTGGTTGAGTTAAGTATTTTTTAGGTCTCACTTGATTTAGGTGACAGATTGTGTGCTTGTGAGGTTATGAACCCTGAAAAGAAGTGCCAGGGCAACTTCATAAATAACAATATAATTGAATGAAAAAATTTATACCATGCAAAATTTATCTGAATAAACAATGCTGAAATAATGCTGAATAAACAATGTTGAAACTTTTTACACAATTCTGTAAACATGGGACAGAAAGGCTGTAGGGCTGCAGGAAATATGGAAGCTAAGTCCTCCAATTAAATTAAAAAAAAAAAAAAAAAAATCTAGTCGCGGGTCGGACAGCGGGTTTTTGGCGGAATCGCGCGGTCGGACCGCGGGTTTGAGGGAAACAGCCGCGGTCGGGTCGCGGCTTTCTGGCCGGCCGAAAAAAAAAAAAAAAAATTACCAGGCCGCGGGTTTGAGGCAAAAAAGCGCGGTCGGACCGCGGGTTTGGGGCCAACAGACGCGGTCGGGACGCGACTGCGAAATGTTCAGAGATGCGTCCAGGACGCAGGAAAAAGGCCGACAACGGCGGGATGGTCGCAGGTTAGGGCCTAAAATGCGCGGTCGGGCCGCGACTGCGAAAAGAAAAAGTGCGGTTTCCGGCGGCCGAAAACGACAGCCGAAAGTACAGTACGAAAAAATAAAATTAAAAAAGACAGCGGAGTCGCCAAAACTGTTGCTAGGGTTTTCACCCCAGCTTGTGCGAATGAGCACCTACTAAGGAATATGGATTCCTTAGTAGCAGTTCAATGATATATGAATTAAAAGCTATAACTGAAATAAAAACTAAATCTAAGCATTCATGAAGCAAACAGTAGAAAGTAAATAACATAAAACAAAAAGCAGTAAATGGTAAATAATGAACTTTATTGATGTTACCTCCAATGAGGAGGTTGATGGAGTCCGTTGCGCTGGTTCGATGTCGGTGGCTTCGAGCTCCAAGCTGCTTCTTCTCCTTCTCCGATGGTGGAAAATGGGCCAAAAAGAGTTCTCAATGGTGAAAGTAGCTTAATGGTAAGCTAGGGTTTCAGGAACAATTTCGGCAGAGGCAGGGTACTTATGATTATGGATATGAAATAATGGGTCTCCATCACTTATTTATAAAACCATGTGGTTTAGGTCAGCTTTTTAGGGTTTTAGCTATTTAGGGTTTCTTCTTTTTCCTCATTATTTTATATTTTATATTCCTTTTTGGATATTTTTGGAGGAAAAAAGGATTTTATAGCCTTTTGGAGGCATTTTAAGCTTTTCGGTGACCTTTTAGATGGTTTTATGGGTTTTTGATGGAGATATGGTAGGAAAGTGGACAAATGAGCCATGTAATGGGGTAGATGAGGTAGTTAACCATTTTTGGGTGTTAACAAGGACAAAGAATAGTTAATCCCATGATTATAGTTTAGTCCACAATATCTCCCTTACCACTCAGTTTAGGAAACCTTTGTGAATAAAAATGGAGGGATGTTGTGTTTGGTCACAACAACCTGATTAATACTAAAGGTTTAGGAAACCTTTGTGAATAAAAGTGGAGGAATGTTGTTTTTGGTCACAACAACCTAATTAATACTAAATATATAGGAAGGTATAAGCATTACCCTAGTGCAACACACACTTGTAGTGAATTTCATATGTAGAAGCATTACCCCAATAGTCCCCTTCATCTCAATGGTTTCTTTCCTCCTTGTTCTTTTCTCTCGAGGTATTGGGGATTCTAAAGGAATTTCTTGAGAGTTATTCTTTAATTCTAGATATAGGTACTATACTAATTGGCAACTCCATGCCTCAATGAAGGCTAAATTTGGATTCAACCTAAGTCTATCTATAATTTTAGATCACCCTATTGAGTTTTTCCTTCATCCTTCTATCCACATATAATAAGTAAACATTATTTCCTCCCTACCTACCTAGGTCATCATTGATTCATAAATGATTATAGGTTCCACTCATCGCCATGAAAATCATTTGGTTCTTTAAAAATGATTTTATTGAAACTAGTGACAACACACACACACACACACACACACACACACGCATATTGGCAAGCTGAGGAATATGTGATATACATCACACATGGATTTGTTGGCTCGATGACGATTATGAATTTTCTCAGCATACAGATATAGGAATTTTAAACATTGTCAATGAACTCTCCTTCGATAGACCCATGCATGAACCTTGTAATATACTGATTTTGGCCCTATAGCATTAAAATTGTAAATGAAGTAGATATCATTATTAAATCATGACAAGGAGCTCAAAGCCAAGGCCCCACCATCGATTTAGTGTTTTATGTATCGACAATTAAAATAGTTGCCTATGGTTCTTGTGCTAGCCAGGCACAATATAAATTGAGACATGATGTGAATATGAAATTTAATAAAATACCCAGAACTAGTTATGCAATGCAACAAGAGACAGGGGCATGATTTTCACAAGGAATAGGGAGGGAAATTATTCCAAGATTGGGGGTGGAAGTTGTGTTGAGAGATTGCTGAGCACAACTGGCCTAAGTTTGGGTGGAATTTTGTAGCAGCATAGCAAGTTGCTTGGGGAAACTCATTTTCAAGATAAGTACTCTCTTGTATTAATTATGAAATGTATTTGTTTTAAGAATTATTATGAATGTATTGAAAACTTTCTAGAGGTTCAAGTAGAGATTTACTTCCACTGCATTTTCTTGCATTATCCATCTGCATGTGTCTTTTACTTCCAATGCATTTTGCTTATGTTCATGGGGCTAGATGCCCGGTTATAGCGTTGCATCCTCTCCATCGCACTAGATTGATTAGAGGGGACGTGACAAACTTTTTGCATGAATTGAATGGAATATAGATATTTGAATGAATTATAGGTTTTGGGATTACATGACTAACACTTAGTCTGACCCTATCATACATGAACATTCCTCCATGCTTCCACTATTACATGAGGAAACTCTAACAACCTTTTGACTTGGTATTCAAAAATTGGGTACATTACATACATAAATAAGGTTGTTGTCTTCTCTTCCAAGACACAAGATGTAATGTCCCCTTCTGAGTGAGCCACTTGGATTAATTTTCTAGCCCATACATAGACAGTAATTTTAAACACTCGTCAATGGAATCTCCTTCTATATACGCACACATGAACCTTTTGCGTTAGTCAAATGGAATATAGATATTTGAATGAATTATAGGTTTTGGGATTGCATGACCAAATGGGAAAGAAATATTATCCCCAGTGAAATGGTAGCAACAGGTCTATAGCCAGGAAACCTCTATCCATTCTCTTAGTAAGGGGGTCAAAAGTCTATCAAATGCTCTGTCCCAACACTATAAGAAATATCAGTTATTTATATGGTCGAATTTGATGGTGTAAATACCTCAACTTGGGCATTATCTTCCATTGTACCTAAACTAATGCACAGTCATACCACTGGAAGGAAATCACACCAGTCTATCACTCATTTGTATGCTTTTGGCTATGTCAAAGTGGGACATATCCTCCACAAGAAAACAAAAAACATTAAAAGAAAGGTTAGCACAAGAAAAAACACCCCATCCCAAAGTTAGTGCCATAAGGAAGTGCAAACATAAGAGGTTGGATTATTTTAAAACACCCCACCAAAGTACAAAATTCAAACCACAAGAGGAACATAATATTGAAATTGTTCCCATTTTCTTTCTCCCAACAAAACATGTTTCATTTTAGGGAAATATGTTACAATCCATACATGCATAGTCCATCCATACTATACTTGTAATAAATGCAAGTATAATACTTAATATAATTTGTAAAATATGTCAATATAATAATAATATATAATTAATATAAATATATTATTGTAATTCATATGATAAAATATTTAATATAAATATATATATATATATATATAAATGGTATGTTATATGATTTAATATAATTAAATATATAAACATCTTATTTAATTATACAAATTAAAATTATAAAAAACAAAAGAACAACAAATTTATTTGGTAATGAATGGCCATGCCCATGAGTGTGGTGGTTTCATTTTTGTGGATATTGAACGGACCCTCAAAATTGTTAAACTCCATCCCAATCTTCAATATGTTCTATTGTTTATTCTTTGTCTTTCGATTAATTATTATTTCCACAGATACAAAGGTCGAAACCTGCTGCCAAGGTCGAAATTTGTTGCCAGCGGATTCCATCATGGGCCCATTTCTCCATTTACCAAGGAGCCACAAAATATTTCCACTGTAAAATATTAATCAATAATTTAACAGGTACCCAGTTGTTATAAGGCATTGACACTATTGTTTACATTTGTCGTTTTCATCAGGGTTTTATGACATGGCACCAGTTAAAAGATGAGGCAAAAATGGAGGCTCGGAGATCTTGTGCTCGCCAAGGTCAAGGGATTTTCGACATGTCCCGCTAAGGTACGTTAGATCTTGTGCTCGCCAAGGTCAAGGGATTTCCGGCATGGCCCGCTAAGGTACGCCAGTCTATTTTTCATTCCCATTTGTTTTTCCTTATTTGATGTATGCCATGTATGTTTTTGCTATTATTTTCATTTGCCACATCAAATTATATACTTCTTGTGCCATGTTTTAATGCCTGATTATTGTTGTCTAAGGGTTTGTGCCCTGTTTCAATACCTAATTATTGCTGTCTAAGGATTTGTCTCAATGTTTATAGATTTTTAGAGGGTTTCATTTCCATTGTGCCTATTGCAATGACTATGGGCATATTTTTTGATTGCCCAATATGTGTTGATATTTTCTTATTAATACTAGAATTGCAAAACCTGGTTGCTGCACGGAGATTCTCTGAAACCCTGCATGAGAAATGAAACCCTGTAACAGATATTAGTGTTTAAACACTTGGATGCAAGTTTGTGTTTTTTTTGTGTGTTTAAACCTAAGAGATGGATGTAAGTTTGTGTTTTTAGGTGGAAAATGCTTATGTCTTCTTTCCATCGTTCTAGATCCAGATAAACCTTACCCATAGCTTATTTTGGAGGACCATTTCGCTTCTTGCATACATTTTGCTGTAGTGAACCAGACCAATCCGAGTCCTGAAAGGACCTCTCCCTCACTGGAAACCTTGATTAGGCTTTTGACCAACGAATCTCATCTCAATAAATAAGGCTTTAGGTATCGCAGGGACATCTCTTCATGCGAGAATGTATCAAGCAAGAAATGGTGTAATAGCCAGCCTATTTAACAACCTAAAAGAAGATGAACCCGCTAGACAACAAGTCAGGCCAGCTAAGAAAAGGTCGATGCAGAGATATCGACACCTCGGGAAGCACCTCTATCATGGGGTATGTGAATACGCATGCATTTGTTGGCTGGGCATAAATTTGGCCCCGCACGACTACGAATGCACCCATGATCTAGCCAATGGCCAATCCCACCTGTATTAGTGCACTCAGATCGAAGAAGATCTATATCACTTGCCAACCTACTCTCCATCCAAAAAGACTGAATCTTGTTTTCTGCCCAGATGAAGTGGGGGACTAAAGTGGGTGGTAGACCAGAAAGAATGAATATCGATGTTCGTCCAGAGAAGCAATGAATATGGGTTTAAAGGTGAGATATTTACCAATTGAACCTATTGAATTAGAACCACCAAAAGTAGAGGTGAAGGTCTAAGAGACAGTCTAAAAGGTAAAGGCCCTAGTTTCAAAATCAAAAGCAAGAGTGAGGGTATCATCCAACTTAAAAATGCAAGGATTTCTTTCTGGGAAATGGCCATACAATCAATTTGACTGTCAAATAGATTGGAACAGGGACCAATAGCTGTCTCCCCCACTACGCTCTAAGAGTATTACACAATTGGCTCGAATTCGTCAAGCCCACAAGCTACCTCTTTTTAACAATACGATGACCCTTAAAAATATGAATAAGTAATTACAACTATTTTTCATTTGGCTAAGTGCATACTCTTATGTCATAATCACCCAAGACTTACACTTGCAATTTAACCTAATGAGTAGACTGATATTTGGACATTGCTGAAATACAACAAAGTAGAAATGTCAAAAGCATCTGTTAACAGAAAAAAAAATTTTGCAAGTGTTAGATGAGATACACAACTAAATTTTAGATGAGATACATAACTAAATTGAGAAACCATCTAATATCAATTGATGGCTCATCTCTGACTTCAAAATTTTGGATCATTTTGAAAAGATCTGACAATGTATCAGTCAATTGACATCTTGCAATCATTTCACTTCAAATTCTCTTGACAAATCGTTGCATCCTACATAAATAGAAGAAATCTTGGCAATGCTAAGAAACACCTCCAAAATACCTCTCTCTGCACTAGTTCTCTGGGAAGATGAGAGACCATCCATAGAAGCCAATCAAAATGATCACGACTTCCTTTACAATGATGGCATATAAGGTTGTGGCCTTAATATTCTAAACAATTAATCACGTATCTCTGGTAGTAACTATTCTACAAGGGAAGGGTAGCTACACAGAAAATTGATTATAAAAATTTAGATAGATCCTGAGAAGTTCCTGGCTCTCACTGTAATTATTCAGTTATGTAGATGTTTTCCTTACTGGTACATGTTAAACATATGTTTATGGTGCTCCTGAAAATACATAACACGCATATGACCCAAAGAAGTTGCATGATATGAATCAGCAAGATCATATATACTTGCGAAATTCTCCAAAGTAAGGTCCTAAACAGACAACACATATATCAGTGTTGAGGCTGGCCAATATCATAACAAAAAGGAAAAATTGCAATGAAATAAAAGGATACCTGTACAATATAATATTCACACAAACGTTTGAGGCCTTCTAAAAGATATTGATCAACAGCTCTCAGAAGGTCTTGTGCAATATCTATTGTCATCTCTACTGTACCAGTGTATATAAATATGACACCAGTACCCATCAGAATCATCAAACATTCTTGGATAAAACATACTTGAGTTGTAAGATGTCATCATTTCATTCATATTCAGCTTGAACTCTTTATAATATGAATGAATCCTCCGTTATTTCCATAAGTGACACATTGAAGAAACGATAATATTATCTCATCATTAGTTCAAATGGTGCTGAGGTTATATTTGGAATTTCAATATCTTTTTCGTCTTTTTCCTGTTGAAGGTTCACAAATATATCCCCAAACAATTTCTAGTTATTGTTTGAAGCCACAGTGCACTTAACATGTTTGACAATATCAAATTATAGGGTATATAATGCAGTCTACAATAACATCAAATTATATCACTTGAATTTTATAGGAATCATAAAATGAGAGACAAGCCATATCTAAGATAACCACTTGTATCCCATGACAAAACAAAATGACACTCATACCCAGTAGCCACTATCAAACATAGCACGAAATGCATCTGAAGATGCTAGAAGTGCAATCATGTGGGCATAAAATCGCCTACCTGCATTTAAGCACCATATTGTTTGCATTTGTTAAAGTAAAAATTTAAAACCACATTCTATAATAAATAATTCAATATTTCTAGAAAGTCTTATCTTAACTTTTTCATAGAAACCAATTCAGCCTCCTTTGAGTAGCTATCCCCTTTCAAATATCTAATGATATGCCATTTACAATAAACTTATTAAATGTGTTACTACATAACCTCACTCACCTTCCACTAAAAACGTAACATTTGATAAAGTGTGACTGTTGACATACTGCTCTCCCAAATATACCTGCAAATATTTTTAAATATGAAAAACAAACACAGATTAAAAGAAATTCATTCCAAAACTAAATTGATAATCTTGTTTATTAGAGTAGAGATACATTAATAATTGATAACCAATCCTCATAAGCAGTAGAGTGTTACTAAAATGATCTGCTTGCTTGCTGATAAATATCATTTGGGAAGTAGCCTACCGAGTGATAAAGCTGCCCTACCTCCCTCTAAACGACGTCACTGGGCTCCGGAAGCTATGTCTACATGTGTTGAGACTGCAACTGCTTTAGTGGATCTAGTGGCATATGGTGTGACTGGACAGAATGATGCATACAAGATTTCTGCAGATGAAAAATCTTATACTAAATTCTTTTTTAATGACAAGAAGTCAGTTAAGGGAAATGAGGAATGTGTCAAAGTAGACACATTGATCAAAAAGAAGCAACAGAAACATGAGGTAGTAATAAACCTGTGGTGTCTTCAGATTCATATCAATCCTTTATAAGGTTTTTTTCGGAACCTACTAAATAGGTAGAGGAGAAGCAGATGGATCCATGGTTTGAATATTAAATTTCCTCTAAGCATATGGATAAATGGCAGATTAGAGACAAGGATGAGAGGATTGTAGATGCTAAAATGTCTATTGAATCATTGACTGATCCAAAAATGGAAGAACAAAAGCTATAGAGCATGACTTCACCA
Source organism: Pseudotsuga menziesii (assembly GCA_001517045.1). Classification (NCBI taxonomy): domain Eukaryota; kingdom Viridiplantae; phylum Streptophyta; class Pinopsida; order Pinales; family Pinaceae; genus Pseudotsuga; species Pseudotsuga menziesii. Next base: position 12,373 of record LPNX011140203.1, read on the forward strand.
GTGCTGCCTTCTCTAAAGAAGCAAGATGTTTCAAATTTAGCTTCAAGGAAAGTCAATTCAATTAGCACACCTCCTATCAAGTTTTTGGGCTATAGCGGTCCCATTGGACAACCAAGTAGATTAAAATAACTTAAGTTTCATATATTATTAACCACCAGTATTCATAATATCTAATAGTCTAAATACCATGGAACAAATACTGATTAGCTATATTGGTATTTATTTAACCCACATAAGCATTCTGAAAACCAGTACCTTGTTATCACTTGTAGATATATCTTCTTATACTGATTACACTCATAGCAATACTCATATTTATTTTACTCACTCATATGCTTATTTATACTACCAAGCTTTATCACTCATCAATGTTGCGATTGATTCGCTTGTGTACATACCACTTATCATATTTGATTATAGATTTGTTTAGACTGATTGGTTAGGATAAGTAAATCAATTACACTTATATCTCTATAAGCATGTATAACTAGTATTACAGTTAGATCATTGGTTTCAACATAACATGGAAAGTGATGTAAAAGGGTAATTACGCATTTTAAATAAGCTCTTATGAATGATTATCACCTAGTACTAAAACCATTATATTTATCAACACTATTAGTACCTACTTATATTTAAGGTTTGATGTCCTAATCTATGGGAATAACTAACATGAAGCTAAGATACATAGATGCTTAGTTTACCCTGTACGATGAATACTATATGTGTTAATATTTATGTTATTACTAGTATAACTTCCATGATGTGGTAGCTCACCTAGATGTGTGAAACTTTGTTCCCGTAGCCACCAGGGTTCAATCCTTAAAAAGCGTCTCCCTTGATTCGCTTGTCGATCAGGGGGTTGATCCTTTTACTTTATTAATATATGACTAGTATAAATCCCTTGATTGATTTCAAATAGGTTTTACTTTATTAATATATGACTAGTATAACTCCCTGATTGATTTCAAACATGTTTTACTTTATTAATATATGACTAGTATAACTCCCTTGATTGATTTCAAACATGTTTTACTTTATTAATATATGACTAGTATAACTCCCTTGATTGATTTCAAACATGTTCTATTGAATATTCAAAAACATGTAGCTAAAGCAAAGGTGATTACAAGGAATATGAGCACATGTACCAACACGATAAAGTTAGGATCATAGTTATAGTTAGAAGTAGGAACATGTAGTGATAGTATTGATTAGGGAGATATCATAATTACACATTCTGATCTTTACCTAATGATAAAGTTATCATGATTTATAATCATAATTAAGGATAAGGAATACCATATGTTCTTTCTTTCATGGTTACTTTTGTGGGATATTCTTATATTCTTATTGGTTTATGTGATACTACTCTATTCCCATAATATAGGTGCTTACAAGTTAATGAACATGATCAATTCTTTCCATAATAATTGATATTAGAAACTCATATGTTATATGTATCAATCAATGCTTGTTATGATAGTGTAAGTAACTCATATGCATGGGATCAATTCTAGCACATGAAGCTTCTTGTTATGATGGTGTAAGTAACTCATATGCATGGGATCAATTCTAGCACATGAAGATTGATTAGTGAAATAAGAAGTATCATATTAGCTTAACCACTTGTTTATAATATGTGATACTACACTTAATACAATACATGATGTGCTTGAACTATACCACTATCTTATTAGTATAGGTAGCTTGGTATCAATGAAGATGAGTAGATCCATATTAATCATATACCAATTATTATGGTTAAGTAATCCTAGTGGTGTAATTGGAATGACCATGTGTAATGTGTAATCAAATATGAGGAAATTACTCATATGTATCATAGTTATGCTAAATACTTCTATAGAGATCACAATACTAGAATAAGCTCTTTCACAAGGAAAGTAATAAAATACAAGAGGCATTATGTTGGTTTAGAAAAACTAAAGGTCAATACTTTATTTGTGTCAAATAATGTTTAACTATAGTAATGTGCTCATTGTGAATAACGTTCTTTCAAAATTTCAATGATATATGACATATTAGACCATATTGTGTTGAAGAACAACAACTATATTCTTATTTCGGATTATGGTGCATCAAAGTTGATGTGTGATAAGCTGAAAGGCTTATGTTTATATTTGTCCAACTAAATTTTCATTCCGGAAGTGGCTTCTAGGCAAGGTTTTAGAATGGAAAGGCATCTGGATAGAATGTAGTAGATCTGGATGTCATGATTTGTGACCTTACTGGGGTTTTACCAAGAGAACCATTCACTATTCAGATGCAAAAGCTTGGCTATACATGTCAAATAGTATATGCCAAAGAAAGAAAGAAATTATATTAATGGAGCCTAATTATTGAGAAATTGTCAATAGTACCATTTAAGAGTTTGTTTTGGTATTTCTAAACTCTTCTAAATTTTGCACAAGGATCTATGAAATTGACTCTTTGTTAACATGGTAAACAGTATGACATTTTTTGGGCCTTATCTGGTCTACTGAATTCTGAATGGAATATGTATTTCTACTTTCTTCATATTAATTTCAATGAGGTTGGAATCACTCGAAAATCCTAGAATTATTAATGGTAATGTTAAAAATTCAAGTCAAATGATATAAAAAGAAGGATAAAGGAGAATGCTAACATATGGTTTAGGAATTTGATACTTTTAGTAATAGATTCCAATAACAATTAAAGTAGGTGGGGTGGGGTGTCTGAAAAGAAAACGTGAGTAATAGAAAGAATGAACTGTTTTTTGTTGTTGTTTTAGTACTAAGAGAAACAAGGTGCAGTCTAAATCCTAGTATGGATGAGATGTGTCATGCTTGTATTTTATAAATGAAAATGAAACAAAGGTTGAAGTTTGTAAAACCATAAATTATAGAAAATGTTGGAATGGAAGAGTAGCAATGAGTTTGAGTTTCATGAGTATGCTAGTGCATGGTTCCAAAAATTTGCACCATTATTAAAACGCTATATATGTGAAGTAACTAATGGTAAAGATAGATTTGTGAGGAAAATGGGGTCACAAGCTAGTGAAAACTAAATACAATATAACACCATGAGTAGAAATTTTATAGGCAGAGTTAATAGTGGTAAATGTTGATAATCTAGCATCCTAAGTTCACTCTTCTTGTTTCATGTGGTTTCTATTATAGAATAAATTGACAATAATTAATAACTTGATTAAGTTATGGAATTCCCCTTCAGAGTCTCTTGATGGAAAAATCATTAGTAAGATGAGAAATCCCTCAACTTCATCTACCTCCTTGTGGCCTTATCAATTGTGGAAACCGGTATGATGGTCTTCCCAATTGACATCTTACTAATTTTGAGATTATAAATAATGCACATAATATAAATTGTCTTAGTTTGTGTTCATTGTTAAAATATTCATTATGTCATATATGATGCACATAGTAGGAATCTTCTTTTAGTAACCATTCATGAGTTCTTCTCTTACCATCCCATTGCTGGAAAAAATCAAATCATCAATGGATAACAACATTTATGTAGAAACACACATCCTCTATTGGATTCTACAACTATTTCTTAAACACATTCATTATTATTTGTCCATATGAAGTTTAGGTTATTAGGTATGCATCAATACAAGTTATGGTGTTCTTTAAGACCCTTTTGCAGACCACTTCAATAGATTGCGCAATTGTTTAGGATATTTTGTTGTCAATATTGTTCCCCTTCCTGGATCTTAAAGGGTGTTAGCTCACTGGAAGAGCGCCTGCTTTACAAGCAGGAAGTTGGTGGTTCGATTCCTCCATGCCCTAATGATATTACAATGTATTTCTAAAGGTAAAAAATGTAGTAGTGCAATATAGATGCAATATTAAACGCAACACTAAATGCAAAACATGATGTAAAATTGGACGTCACACCAAACAAAAAAGTGGATGAAAAATTTGAACTTCTGTCAGACGCAAATGTGGACAAAAAAATGGATGTCACACTAAATGCAATATTGGATGCAAAAAACAACTCAACACTAGACACAATTAATGACTCAAAACTAGATGCAATACTAGGTCCAAAACTAGATGCAAAATTGGACATTAAATTGAGCACAAAATATGGTGTATCGATGGACATAAAACCATGCGTAACACCAGGTGCAAAATTGGAACCAACACTTGGCACAAACAAAAACTTAAGACGAGATACAATAATGGATGCAAGATGGGACAAAACATTGGATGTAAAACTAGAAGTAATATTGAATGCAAGATTGGATGCAAAATTGGACACAAAACTAGATGCAATATTTGATACAAACATGGGCGCAAAACTAGGCGCAATACGGGGTGCAAAATTGGGCTCAAACATATATGCAAAAAAAAATACATCAACTAGGATGCAACACTAGGTGCAAACCTATATGCAAAATATGACCTAAAACGAGATGAAACATTAGGCACAAACATGGATACAAAAAAAGACATCAAACAAGATACAAAATTAGATGCAAATGGGGATGCAACATTATAAGTAAAATTGGATGCAAAACTAGATGCAATATTGGGCTGAAAATTGGATGCAACGCTAGATGCATAATTCAACACATAATTTTATGCAAAACATGGTGCAAAATTGGGTGCAAGACTCGATGAAAGACTAGGGGAAAAATAAGATGCAACATTGAATGCAAAACTGAGCATGAAATTGGGTGCAAACAAGGACGTAACAAAGGACGCAAAAAAAGATGCAATAGAAGTTGCAAAATTGGGCACAAATAAAGGTGTAACAAAAGATGTAAAAAATTGGGCGCAAAAATGGACGCAAAATTGGATTTAAAAAGGACGCAAAAAAAGATGCAATAAACGACGTTTTACGAAAATGTACAATAGTGCCAAGTTTAGCGTCGGATTGTTCACCACAATTGGGAAAAAATTACACTAAAATCCAGTGCTAAATTCGACGCTAAATCCAGTTTTTATTGTAGTGATGACACAATTAAAAATGACTAATTCATATTCTTCTAGCTAGTCATTTTTATGGCGTGACTAAATTAGTCGTTTATGTTAGTCATTTTTAACTCTGTCACTTCTTATCTAGTCATATTCATTAACTGGTGACTAAATTAGTCGTTAATTTTAGTCATTTACAGTTGGGTCAATAAAAATTACCCATATTTAGTAGTAAATCACTTGAAAAACCTATGGTGACTAGAATTTTTAGTCACCTAGTAGCTAATTCCTCATTTTGTACTAGTGATATTTAGTTCACCAAGGAACATGACTATGCTACCTGATGAGTTTTATCATCAAAATAACCCCTCCTTACGGGCATTTCAAAATTTCTTTTCAATTTCCCAAATCTAACACTTAACCAATTTTGTTCTGTTCTTAAAATGCAAAATAATATGTTTATTACTTTTGGCAGATTTATATCTTTGACATAAAACACTCCACGGGATAATTGAAACCATGGTTAGATGCACCCATCAACAAGCTATAGCCTAACACTTCCATATTAATTTTCTCATCATCCTATGAGATAGGGTGGGAATTTATTTGAGGCCAGTGAGGCAATTTTTCCAGTACTGGAATAGTGCAAAACATCCTGAAACTTTGTTTTGGCATACCATTATCTTTGTCATCAAACATCTTCTTTGAGAATTGAGACCATGGTGAGATATCCTCTTCAACAAGATGTAGGATGATATCTTCAGATAATTTTTATCATACACCTATAAGGTAATATGGGAATGTTTCCAAGGCCACATGAGCCAATTTTTCCAACACTAGGACAACTTTCTTAGTCTAGTCAAATCTTCCTAAAACATTAGTTTGGCAGGTTCATAACTTCTTCCTCAACTACTTCCAAGACCGTCTGAAGACATGATCAGGTAAGAAAAATATCAATCTACGAGGACCCCATATGATGTGGGCATTTTCTTCAACACACAATTTGTGGCGGGCATTTTCTTAAGGCTACCTGAGCCATTTTTCCAACACATGGTCATTTTTAGGACTTTCTCCAAAATTTATTCTGAAACCTCATTTTCGCAGATTCATAACTTTGTCTTCAAACATGCTTAAGGAGAAATAATACCATGGCTAGGTAGAAAAACCAACACACTACAAGACCCCCATGTGTTGCGGGAGTTTACTCTAACCCACAATTTAGGACATGCATCTTTCTGAGGCTACTTAGACCTTTTTTCTCGCTCTAGCACAACCCCCTATTTTGGTAGGTCCATAACTTCTTCCTCATGCTCTTTTAGGACAAACTGAAGACATGACCAGGTAAGAAAAACAACAATCTACAGGACCCCCAAGTACTGTGGGAATTTATATTCTCCTATAAATTTTGGCGTGCATTTATATTCTCTTAAAGTAGTTTTGACTACTTTTTCATACTCAGTCAATTTCCAAAGTTTCACAAAGTTGGAAGGTTGAAATCTACCTCCTTAGAGACTCTCTGGTGAGGCAAGTGACATGGTTGTATGCTCCATAAAAAACTCTAGAGACTCACATTCTCAATACATTTTTCACATCATCCTATGAGGCATGGTGGGAATTTCCTTAAGGCCACTTGGGCATATTTAACACCGATTCCATACTTAGACAAATTTCTCAATTTGGACTAATCTGCCTAAAACACCCTTTTGGTAGATCCATAAATTTTTCTTCACCAACTTCCAAGACAATCTGAAGACATGGTCAGGTAGAACTAAGACCAATCTACCAAACCCCCATCTGCTGCAGGCAATTTACTCTAACCCATAATTTATTGTGGGAATCTTTCTGAGGCTACTTAGCCATTTTTGCATCAACCGGTGAAACACCCTGTTTTTCTAGGCCTGTATCTTTCTCCTCAATAAAGATTAAAGAAAAATCAAATCATGAATAGGTATAAAAACCAACTATACTTAGGACGGTACCATTGTGTGGGCATTCTTCTCAAACCATGAATTGTGGTAGGCATTCTCTTAAGGCTACTGGGACCAGTTTTGACTAAGGCTGCTGGTATCAATTCTTCCTTAAATATATGTTGTAGTTTGGTGAGGCAAGTGACATGGTTGTATGATCCATACGACACTCTAGTGACTCACATTCTCAATACATTTTTCACATCATCCTATGAGGCATGGCGGGCATTTCCTTAAGGCCACTTGGGCAGATTTAACACCAATTCCATACTTAGACTTGTTTCTCAATTTGGTCTAATCTCCCTAAAACACCCTTTTGGCAGGTCCATAAATTTTTATTCATCCACTTCCAATTCAATATGAAGACATGGTCAGGTAGGCCAAAGACCAATGTAAGGGACCCCCATGTGCTACGGGCATCTTTCTGAGGCTACTTAGCCATTTTTTCATCCACTGGTGAAAATCCTTGTTTTGGAAGGCCTAGACCATATACACTAATGATGAATTCTGGACCATATATACACTAATTCTCAAACATGAAAAGCAAATAAAACTGGAAAGAAAAACAAGATAAACATTCATGTAAAGAAGTGACTTATTGAAGAAAAAGACGACACAAGAATCTCTGCCATGAAAGGATTATCATTCCTTTGCAATTTTATTCATATATATCTAGAAATATTGAAACATGTTATAGTGGAGAGCCTCTACTCTTGAAAATTTCCAACCCTTATCCCCTCTGTGGGCAGCAATTTATACTATCTCAGTCCCTGAGGCTAATCCTCGAAACAGGACATGAAAGAGTTTACAGTCATAATCAACTACTAACAAATTAGAGCGTGGTACTACTTCCATGGTTTACATATATTAAAATAGGCATTATATATTGAGCTAATTTGTTTGCTCGATCTGGATGGCAGCACGTCACTTCTGTTTTTGAGCTTGCAGGTCGTGAAAATGACATTAAGGATGCTTCTGATGATGCACTGCTGACTAGGATCGACCACTCATCTGTATGTCGAATCAGCAACATGTCCTTCCTTGGGTGTGTGTAATTTCATGCTCAAAGGAACCTTTCTTCATGGTTTCTATATTGGCAAAGGAGTTTATATCCTTTCCATGATTTTCCTTTTCTACCCCCTCTGTCTTGGTAATATTGTTGTATGAGGGGAAATAGAGAAGGGCAGCTTTGTACTCCCCACCTCCCATGGCGCAGATTCTCCTATAGGTCATACATTGGGGGTGTCTTCCACCTCCTCACCACGTCAAAAAAATTTGGGAACTGGAGTTCACAAACAATGTGATGAAGAGTTTGGACACCCGCCACCCCAGCATGAGCATTCGCTCCTACTGGTTACCGCTGAACACGGTCACCATGTACTAGGACTTTGGAAGTCATGATTTCTTCGATTGTTTCTAGGGAGACACTCCCAGGATAGGAAAACCTAGGCACTGTGCAGCCGAAGGTATAGCTATCCAGAAACATTCAAAGTGCTTCACATCTAGGCCCCAATGGTTGGAACTTTCCTAGTGTGAAAAACCAGGGCGACAGATGAGCATGGAATCGAGCTCACCAACTATGAACACCTTGAGACTGACAAGCTTCTCAAATCCTATCGCCATTTCAAATCTTTCAGAATTCTCAAAATATCTTAGTAGAATAACACTTTGAGCATTGTCTCTAATTACTAATTCATCTTATGCATCTTAATCGGCCAAGGAAGGTGGTGTTTATATAGGGTGATGATGTTGAATATCGATACAGAGATGATTGGTCAGCATAATGGAAACACAAGTGGACATTTGGGTAGGGATCTCTATTTTCTGCTGAGAATCCAGTCATGCCACCTCCTTTGAATATGTTGCATTGTTTTCCACATCGATTGCGGGGTTTGGAAGTGACATTCTTTGCCTTTTAACTGACGCTGACAGTGGTGTTTGAAACAGTTTCATCTAGCTGCATCCCTTTGCTTCGTGTAGAGGCCAGGTTCGTCGCTTCAAAGATCTGAACTTCATGATCTCTTGGTGTTTTCTATGCAAGCCACATTCCGAATCTCTGGAGTTGGGAAGGCTGGTGAATCATTGATGCTTTGGACATGATCTTCACCTAAGGCATGTCACAAATGGTGTTGAGGGATATAATTATTGGTTAGATCATACATGAGGACATACTTTCTATACTAGAACTAACCATGACACCACCTTTACTAGGTTGAACGGCTCCAAAGTCGCCAGGGATCAAATTTGAAGGGCAGGTCTCATTTTACTTTGAAGGGATGTGAGAAATTGAACCCTTCAATGTTGACATTTAAAAATAAGTCATTCTTTTCATTTGAAAATTTAAGTATTAAAAAATATCATTATTTATTAAAGGCATTGTATAGAAAAAAAATGGCAATAAGAAGAAATCCCAAGTGATTCAACATTTACATGGAATTAGTGAGGTAAAACATGTACATGTGATTTATCACTTCCATATTCGTTTTTATGGGGATTACTCAAGAGTTATTATAGAGGAGGAGAGACTGAAATAAAAGTTGAGAATGAAGAACATGTAACGGTGATGGAAGATAAGATTAGGAAAAGGCCCATTTAGAAAGAGGTTGATGCACTTGTTTTGTTAATGTGAACATATCCATAACCATTAGAAGTATCAGTTTTTTGTATTGCATGTTCTTTGGCCTATTTATTTTTTGAAGAATGAATGTTTGTTTCCTGTCACACTAAAGTGATTAGAGTAGTTGAGAACTACTCGCAACCTTATCTGAATGCATAATATGAAATTAGGGGTGAAAGTAGACTCATGGGGTACTAAAGCTTATTTCTGTCTAGAATTGTTTTGAGAAGAGCTCCACTATTGGAACCACTATGTAATTACAAGGCCAAAAGAGATTAGGCATCAAATCCCTAACACTAATAACATACTAAAAAGATGATCTTTGTCCAGTGCCAACATATCCACATAAAACTAGTGTACTTCTAACATTGTACATCCCTAGGATATTTGAAATTGTTGATCCTTGTTGTGACCACTTGATCATTGCCATAACCAATGGTTTAAATAAACAACATGAAAGTAAAATAAATGGAAGAATAAATTTTCCATGGAATTTTACCTTACCTATTTTGAAATGAACTTTTCTACATGCTATTAAAAGCATTGTATTATTATCTTTCCAACTAAATAAGTTTTTTAGGATACATATTTCCATTAATGGCAAAAAAAAGTTACGAAGACCATCACAAATCTAATTGATATGTTTGTCCATATGGACACAGTTCATGAGTAACTAGCCATTCAATTTCAAACTCCACCTAATCCCTAAGAATCTTCTTCACAATAATAAACCTAAGTATCAGAAGACTTGAAAATTTATCTTTCAAACTTTAGTCTTGAGTCTACTAACATCTAGAATTCAAATGAGAGGGATTGATAGGGATTCTCATTTCTCTTTTCAAAACTCGGTGCATATAATTATTATTTAAACACATTGAAAAATGTATCCTTCGGTGCACCTACCTAAAAGAAAAACCCCAAGATGTAAACCTAATGCTTTCAGGCAACAACTTTTTTTATCAAACCTAAATTCAAAAACTATTTTTAGAATTGAATCATGTCCTCCCCAGATGCTCAATTCAAATTGATCAAACAAAAGCCCCAATTTTAGGTGGATTATGGATACTATCTGATGTGTCCGGAGACTTTCAGAGATCATTCTTTGTTTTGAGGGTGCTCAAGGCACAGATCAGAGATCCCATGGAAGGAAGAGGAGGAAGAAGAAGAGGAATCAATTCAAAAGGTGAGGCAAGTGAGGAGGGGAGACATAATATGGCATATGAACACTATCAACCTACACATATTGATTTGGGGAGATCAATATCAACCGTCGATCTCTAAACTACCTTCATCAAGGCCACTCAACCTTCAGAATTTTAACATTCTGCTAACCCTTTTTCATATGAACGAGTGAGCAACTTCTGATCATAGAATGCTTCTCATCCATTGATCTACCCAACATCTTGTTTCGACCATAGATGTTCGCATCCCGTACCACTTTCCACGAATCGACCGTAGATGTTGATTAGGAAGAGGGAGATGACGATGATGATGATGTGATGACAAGATCTTTAATTTGGTATTCACTAAATTGTTATGAGCTTCACCAACATTATAATAGAATGGTTATTAGTGATTATTCACTCCTATAAAGAATGCACTTTATGGAACTACCAAACTGCTCAATTTGGATCTTCCTCATTTAAGACACCAGACTAGGTCCATAAGTCTTGATTCTTCATGTGCACAAATCTAAGAATAGGAGGCTTCACAGGGCCCAAAATTTTTTATTTTCTTTTTCACTACTTCCTCGGATCATATTGAATTCTCAGATTAGTCCTTGGAATGGGTGTTAGGAGCAATCCTTAATTTTTGACTCAACTGGTTGCTCCCCCTATCATGTAGACGTCTCCATTCACTGAGCTCCCCCTAAAGTTGCTATGATGATGATGATGAATATGATGATGATGATGAAGATGATGACGATGATAAGGAATATGATGATGATCATGATAATCATGATAATGGAGATGCTGATGAATTGGATGACAATGATGTTGATGATGAATATGATGATGAAGATGAAGATGTTGATGATGATGATAAGGAAGATAACGATGATGAAGAAGATCATGATGACGATGATGATGATTATGAATATGATGATGATGATATTGATGAAGACGACGAATATGATGGTGATAACGATGACAAGGATGATGATGATCATCGTCATTGTTGTTGTCATCACCATCATCTTCGACTTCTTCATCATCATCATGATCATCGTCATCATCATCGTGTTCGTCCTTGAAGGTACTTATGTATAGGATCTCACTATAAGCAATGCAATTAATACAAATTATGAAAAAATCCTAGTTAAATTAAATTGAATTAAATTAAACTACACTAAATTAACAACATAGAGTTGTTTAACTATAATTAATTTAAAATGTAACAAAATATAAAATATGCAAATAAAAAAACCCATTATAAACTAAACAAAAGATAAATATGAAAAATAAAAAAACAAAACAAAACAACAAATATAAAATATGCAAATAATCAAACAAAAAACATAGAATTCAAAAACACCCATGCACTAGCTCATTAGCAGTAAAAAACACCCGCGCAAGATCTGGTCCGGCTCCCATTTGGGGGTTTTCAATTTCGAGCTTTCACTGAAGGATATGGAACATGCTAAGATGTTTTTTTTACAGGAAGGGCAGGCGAAGGACTTTTCCCATTAGTGCATCATCCACTCCCTTTGCATGTGAGCCCATGCTTCTAGAACTACCCGCCCCACCTCCAGAATGGCAGCAATGTTTAGACCTTCTGGTTTGTTTCCTTCTATATTTATCTTGATTACCTATTGTGTTTTTTTTTTATTCATTTTTTTTTGTGTGTGGATGTGGTGGAGATGAAATAGCTCAAATCTCCTTGCAAGCATGAAGCACGAGCTGTCCAGGTGAACTTGGGAAATTCTGTTAGCCAGTTTTTCTACACAGTCTGAATGTTTCCATATGCCAAACTTTGAATGTTTCACTCACAGGAAAAGCCACAGCAGGATGAATCAAAGGAAGTCACAATAGTAATGAAACAAATGTTAATGTTACAGCCACAGATGAGAACAATGTCACAGCTCTAAATGTTGCACAGAATACCCACATATTGAAAAGGATGATTACACAGTTCACTACAATAGAGGATTTTATTATACATTCAAATAAATGAAACATAAGGATGAAAATGATCAAAGTTACATCTATACAGCAATTCACATATATAAAACAGAGTTTTAAATAAATAATTTGATCACGCTGTACAGAATGGGCAGGATCTGAAACAAAGTGGCCGGAAAGATAGCGATTTTTCATCCGCAACGGCGGAAGCCCACAACACAAGGATCGGAGACAATGTGGCAAACAAAAATATCGGCGAGTGGAAGACAGAGAGCCCAAGCTCCACGGTAGGTCTATCAGCGTCGAAAACTTTATGAGTCGGATGGTTAGCACATTATGCAGCTGCAACGGCGGAAGACGGAAGACTACGGACTCCGCGGTAGGTCTATCGGCGTCGGAAACTTTATGATTCGGATGGTTAGCACATTATGTAGCCACAATGGTGGAATATGGAAGACTACGAGATCCGCGTTAGGTCTATTGGCGTTGGAAAAGTTATGAGTTGGATGGTTAGCGATTATGGAGCCGCAACGGCGGAGATTGAAAGAACAAAATGTTCCGACACGAAACCAAATATTCAGCCGACTAAGGGAAATGCATCGGAAAATAATATCGAGACTGAATCCCATTATCTTTCCGCAACGGTGGGAGGATAAGAAAATAAACCTCCGATTTAAAAATTTAAAACACCAACGTGGCATAGAATTGGCAAGAAGTGGCCTGGCATAGCCTTGCAGAGCAGAGAATGACTATTCTTGGAATGCAGAGAGTCAGGAAACCTGAGTATTTGAAGGACTTAAGGGTTTTTCAGTTAAATACTTTGAGAATCTATGGTATTCATGGAATGTGAATCGTTTTGTACAGATCAGCATTCGAGACCTTTTAATTGTTTCTCATTTTCAATTAGATGGAAAATGAAGAGTCCGTAACCGTTTCTGTAATGAACGGAGAGAATGGGAATCGACTGGAATATATATA